>PVQA01000349.1:0-10556 GCA_002980515.1 Fusarium burgessii
ATATTGAGCCAGCTGCTTGGCCTGGTGTCGCAGATTCAGAAGGACGAGCAGCTGGAGGAAGAGGGCCACTCACCCCTGAAGCCATTAGCCGTGGCTCCATAGGGTTGAGTATGTTATGGACACCGAGGGTCTTTTGGGGTACCTGTTGTAGTCTTTCCTCACCATTTGTATAGGGAACGTTGCTCACATCTTGATCGCGGTCACCGAGCTGTCTGTGTCGAACTGAGGAAGGCGAGACTTGCTCATCTATCGAAGAACGACGTGACGCATGTTGAGATGCTGGTCCAGTATGCGACATTGAGACCAGACCGCCTGTGCACACCTGGCCACGAGGGCCGGCACATTGACCCTCCCTGAGCCTGGCTAAAGATAGTAGTTTATTGTCCTGAGTGGCAGTCGGTTTCGATAGAGTGAAGTCTCTAGAAGGCCAGGTTGGTGTCGATGGTGTCCGGGGAGAGTTTGGCGATGCGCCAGTCGAATCTGTTGCGGAAGATCCAGGACTGCTCTGAGAGGGTAGTTTCTGCCGCAACGGTCTTGTCGATTGAGTCTCCATGTTCAGGGGAAGTTGTTGTTCAAAATGGATCGGAGAGGTAATTCAAGCAAGCCTGACGTGAAGTAAAGATATGTCGACTATTGAGAGCTTCAAAGGAAGTGAGTGAGTCGTAATGGTTATAATGGTAGCACTGTTCCTCATATAAATGATAACCCTGCGCATGCTGGTAAGCAATGCTGTCACCTCACAATTCCAATTACTGACTCGGCTGAAACTTGGTAGCCCTCATCACCTCTCTTGAAATAGAATTTGCGACGGTTTGAGATGGAAGCAAATGACTGGTTCAGGGGCAAACGGTAGTTGGTGACTTTGGTGACAGGAGACAAGGCCAGTCTAGCAGACGGGAGCTTGTTGGCGAAGATGTTAATCATGTATCTCCAGTCTGCAGCAAAGAGTAACGTGAGAGAGGAACAAAGATAGAAGAAGAGTGAACGGTGGCACGATACAGGGAAATTCTAGTAGTATAGAATGTCTGGTCAGCATAAAAAGGAGGAAACATCCAGGTTTAAGTCACTACGCTTTGTTTCATCTGGTACGAGCCATGCAAGCCTTGCTTTTGTGAAGCCTCAGACCTGACCTGTTCATTTAAAATAGCAGTCCCATAATAACCATGTTGTGGTCCATGCAGACCTTGTCGTGATCCCCTCCCATTTGACTGTTCCCTGTCCGCCGCGGAGCACATCCGTTCCTGCGGGAAGCGAATTGGAAGAAGCAAGTCATCATCAGACCAAGGCAGTCGCATTAGCGCTTGTCGCCCCTAGTCTCTGATGTGCCTCCGCCCTCCACGCAGCATTTTAATGTCGATCTACCGCTAACACTTTCAGCGTCCACACCCAGATTCTTACAAACAAAGGGAAGTTTTCTGACTGCTGACATTTGGCTTCATCTTAAATTTATATAATATAACATATTCCTAACCCTTTTGGCCCTTCTGTTGATGATGCTGGCTTGCCCGAAAGGGATTGTTTGGCTAGACCGCGCCTTACCTCATCGGCTTCAAGACTTCTAACCAAGCTTTTTCCACGTGATGCTAACTATATGTTTGTCTATATGTGACAGATCAGTTGAGTTGAAGCAGCATCTTCCAAGCGCCAGTTGTCTCAATTGCGGGCCCGCACACCCTGGTCAGGGTCTTGCTTACACACGGCTTTTGGGAGGTTGGGGCAATGATAATTCATTTCCCCAAGAATATACCCAGTCAAAAACGATCAACGGCGGGTCTATACAGTCAGTGGGACGCGTACCTTTAAAATAATTAGGCATAAATAGAAATGGTGGCTCTAGAAGCAATTTCCCGGGCTGACAGCAACTGAGAAGGACCCGTGTAATACGGATACGTTGAAAGATGATCATCGTCTAGATAACAAATAAGCACTAATGCACCTATGGGCTAGGAAGCCAAAGAAATCGATGAGCCAATTTGAAGGACTCATTGATTGAAGGCCAGTTTTACATCGTAATCGCGAACTTGGTGCAGAGTATTTCCGCAAGGTCCTGGAGTAGAGCGAGTACTCTTATGTGGAAGCAGTGACTGGATTAATGAAGGCTCACATAACATCACCAGTGTCAACAGCAGGGTCGTCTTAGACAGGAAGAGCAGAACGTGCTACATATGAGGAACACCAACGGAGCCGGGGTGCGACATACCAAGCAAGGATGCGACGAAAACCGAAGAGGCCCGATGGTATGTGTTGGAAACACCGTTGTCAATGTCTGAGCAAATCCTCAATGGGTAAACGCGCCTAATGTGGAATCCCTTATCCAGGCCACGGGGTATCATGTGAGCTATAATTCAGAAAGCCATGCTCATGGTCATGGAGAATCGCTCAAGGCAATAACTGGGATCGACATCCCATGGTGGAGTCTTCATCCGCAATCTACATCAAGATGATCTGCTCTCCGAAGGAAGTCAAATATTGACAAGGTGGAGAGCCATCTACTCCGCCATGCTACTGTGGCTCGAGGCAGGTGATCCCGGACACAAACTTCCCGGCCCGACCGTCGCAGCCCCCAATCCCGGGCAGCCATGTAGAGATGGGTTGGGTAAGTAGGGTAGTCCCACACACCCAGCAAAGACAGTAGACGCTGTTTGATTGGAGAGCAGGCGAAAGCGAGATTTACGCTCACCGACCAGGGCTGGATGGACTTTATGGTTGGGGAGAGAGTTGGTAGAACAATCCGGGTATTGAAATCTACTGGACACTGGTCATTCTTGCTTCTCGAGCTGGGACCTTTACCGACTATGGCCGCGGGCCCATAGGAAATAACGAAGACGTTACAGTTCAGAGCCTCGTCTGAAAAAAAAAAACACTCCAGAGAAATTGTAATGAGTTCGAGACCGATTACGATTTCGTGTGGTGCTCTGTTGCACGCCATCACAACTTTTCGATGGTATCATGGGGTCAATGACCTGGAGAAAGCAGCCAATAGAGCAAGATGCCTTCGAGGTTGCCCAGTAGGCTAGTTGTTGGCAAAGACGAAAGTGGAATGCCTGAGACGTCATCAAGCAACAGAGCGAGCCGTGTTCTCCATGAACACGTGTGACTTGTTCCTTTGAAGAAGTGATGCAGGGCTCTCTACCAACTCGCAGAGGGTAAAGAGAATTGTTTAGAAAAGAAATGCTGAGTTTTGGCAGTATCAAGCACTTCCTGGTTATCGAAGCCTACCGTACATCAGGCCACCTGAAAGTGGCACTGCGCTAGGCATGCATGCAACCACTTCGCTTTCATGAACACAATGAGTCCGTCACAAACGGTCTGTAATACAGTGGGGTCGCAAAAGTTACGACATATCGCCGGTTTTCCCCGGGGTACATCTACCCTCACCGAACTGATGATTTATTTTCAACATTTAATTGCAAGATCAATTAACCTTCAATTAAGAAGTTAAATATATCAATCTGTAGCATTTTTAAAGGAGATTCTGAAAATATATATCAATACTTTGTATACCATCCGTCATTATCGATAACTGCCTGTAATCTTCGATTTATTGATGAGATCAGGTTTTCAAGCACCTCGGGCTCAATTTCTTCCCAGACTTCAGTCGCGGCGTTAATTAAAGCTTCTAAAGCTTCCTGATTGCGTGGGAAGTATGCAAGTTCCGGATACTTATTGCAAATCCTCTCTTTTAAGATATGCCATAGATTTTCAATAGGGTTTAAATCAGGGCTGTATGCAGGCCACCAGGTTGACATCGCATGCTGGTTTCGAAGGAAGATTGGAAGCCAACTGCCGATTAGATGACTACGGAAAAGGCTTGAATTATCGTGCTGAAAAACGGTATTTCTGGTAACGAGACGATGAAGGTGCTGCTCAAATGCTTCCAACAGAACTCGGGCTGTTATGCCACCACGTTCAGCTTCAGGGTCGCCGTCAAGGGGCACAAGAGGAAGCTTTCTGTAATAGTTAAATGCAGAGAAAAACATCTGCGAATGGCGCGTTGGAGTAATTCGAGTCTGTATATTTTCCCTGCGAAGTCTCTCTTTCTAATAATAATTAGTTACTGCTCAATTGCAGTTAGAAAACTTACCCTTCTACAGAAGACCCAACTTCGGCGTTAACCCTCGCCCCGGGCGATAATAACTTCATCAGAAAAATTCCATTTTTTCCAAAACTCTATAGGCTTATTAATATATAGTCTTGCAAACTGCAGTCGTTGTGCTGCTGCTTCATTACTAAGGAAAGGCCGTAAAATTGACTGACAATGCATAATTCCAGCGTTTTTTAAGTGTCGGATTAGAGTATCCTTATGGCAAGTTAACTGTGCCTGTTGAAGTAAATCCCGTAGCTGAATATGAGGATCTCTTGCAATAATTATCTTTATTCGTCTTAATTCCCTTGGCCCGATAGCTGTTGGTCGCCCTGATCGCGGTTGATCTTGGGCACTCTGTTGCGCTGGATACCGACGAATGATACCATAGATTGCATGTCGACTCATGCCTAATTCTTGACTAATTTCGACGGCAGAACGACCTGATTTATACATCCAATAAATCTTAGTTCTCTTGTGAGGAGAATTATATATTTGCGATACCATTTGGACTTAAATTGATAAATACAGAATTAATTGAAGATTGGTATTGACTGTTGTGATGATGAAGATGTAGAAAGGAAAGCGGGGTACCGGGGAATGTGTCGTAACTTTTGCGACCCCACTGTAGGCTATTGAGCTACAGTAACGATACTATGTTTTTACCTTTCGTCATTCAAGGAATGGGAGTGGAGTGCGGGGATTTTGGAAGCCTGTCATGGCTCGGAATGATCACCTAAAGCAGCGGAGTAAGGACAAACCTCGATAAATTTGACCAGAAGTGTCAACTCTACTAGTTTAGCCGTTTCGTTTCACAATGGGTTATGTACAGTGCCAGAGACAAGGTTTGCGTCAGTGGACCCAGCACAGGGGTAACCCCTCCATGTTTAGTGCAAATGACATAACTGAACAGGGGCTTATCCATCCTAAACAGGAGAGTTGCGTGCGGGGTGCCCTTTTTGATGTGTTCACCTGGATCCCGGGTAAGCAGCTCGCTTGCATGCTGTAGACGATACGAGAAGCGAGAAGGATGATGGGGGTGAAAATAGCACCAAGGGACCATATGATGGAACAGAAAGCCTCTACATTTCCATCTTCGTTTTGCGCATAATCATGCCCAGTAGAACACGTGTTCTTTAGCCAGAAAGCCTTTTCCGAGCTCATAACGATACAAAGCTCAAGTTCAATGAACTAATTGTCCGCTGATGTCGTAGAATCGTACATCGCTTCGGGCACTAAATTTGACGGCAGGCCATAGCGGGAGCGGATCATGGGCCAAAATCGCGCCTTCTAGCTACTGTGAAAAGGCTGAGCACCTCGGCAAACTACTCCGCGCAGGACAAAAAGTAATTGAGTGAGTGCATTGATCATGCTAACAGTAGAGTTTGGGATGACAGGGACCAGGGGCCACGCGTAATAACGTTTGGCGGAGGATGTTGATAGGGGTTGGGAGATATACTCCGATTAGAGATGAGGTGATGAAAAGATCACAATGGTTGTTGGCGCTAAAGTCAAAAAAGGTTAAATAACCACTATATATGAACTCTCATCCTAATCAATCATTAATGTCCAGGGACCAGAGGGTCCATTACTGTTTCTTTTAGCGCCGGTTTTCGCCTATTAATTAGTCTTGAAATGGTTGGTCGATCATTCACGTTGCCACAAATACCATCAGGTTAGCAAGGGGCGACGGGTGGATTGCAACGATGATCAACCTGTCATTGAGCCCAGACGCCTTAGAGCCAGATGATGTATGCACTGTACGCACTGGCTCAGAAACAGTCAAAGCTCGAAGCTTATCTTATCGCAAGCAAGGAAATAACCAATCATCAGTGTTGGTAAGCACTGTGCTTTCCCATTCCGATCACAACCTGCATCTTGACAGAATCACCAGTATCATGAAATATCTAGGCATTGATGTACTTGCATGTTCGCTTCTTCCCATTTAGCGGAATGAACTGTTGTTCACTGATTTGACTGGCAATGTTTCTTTTCTCTCAATGCTTCAAAGAATGTTTGCTCTGCCTGCTGTTAGCCGATGTGCTCTTCCAGGAAGATCACACGATGTGACAATTTGGGATTTATAACCGCCGTCCGTCCTTTCCACCTAGTTAAAGGTGATGTCTAGTGAGTCGCCTTTCTAGCTTTATCATTCGATACAATTCTTGATATCTCTATTCAGATGTATTCACCGTTTGCATGGCGTCCTTCGTCTCTTACATCGTGTAGGGTAACCGAAAGTCGTTTGCCACAGAATCTCATCCGCGGGAAGTTCGCTTCAAATCTGGCGACTTTATGACCGTGGTATAGTTCCTGGCGCTTCGCCTATTGAAAGCAACTCACCATGTCCCTCGGGGGCGGTTCATCACCGAACTGCACAGCACCAAAATGTCACGGTGAAAGTTCTGCAAAAGGGAGTAATATGTCGCAGGCCTCAAACAACACCAAAGATGCCTCAAGTTACCGATTTAAAGTACTTTAACCCCTGCGCCGTCACTGGATCTATGTTTTTGTATGCGCAGGGCTCATCCGTCGTCTGCTGCCACCATGATACTATCACCATTGAACGAAAATTTTCTCGACACGCCGACAAGGTTCAATTATTGGCAGTCGATAATCAGAGTGAGGCAGGTGGTGGCCGCATTGTTGTCAGTTACGATGCAGGTCAAACAGTCATCGTATGGGATTTAATGACAGGCGATGAGATCTCTCGATTTGCCTGTTGTGATCATTTAACTGTTGCAGCGTGGATGAAAAATGGCAATGTGGCTTTTGGTAAGTTGCTGAAATGAGTTTCTCGCGATTCTGATTGACCATTTGCAGGCAGCACAAAAGGAAGCATTATTATGTTTGAGCCTTCAACATCTGAACATGTTTATTCAGAGACTATGGACCAAATTGCCGTGACTGCATTGGCACCATCTGCTGATTGTCGAACATTTGCTATCGGGTGAGTTCTCACATGTCTTTCACTGACATCTCACCAATACGATCTTAGTTACAAAAATGGCTCCCTATTTGCTGCGACCCTCCAACCACGCTTCACTATCTTGCACAATCTTACCACTTCTAGAGGACCGTCACCCATCGTCAACCTCGCGTGACGATGACTTACGGGTCTGAAGCGTGGCGAAGAACTACAGCGCCGATGACCCTGCAAAAGTGGTTCGAAACCTTAGGAAGGCTGAGATCTCCATAGACGGACCCAACTGGATGGGATGGCCCAAGAACGGTCACATAATTCAGTATTCCGACTCGTAAGTTTGCAGCTTGCCACGACCACAAAACACCCTAGGCTACGCGCGCACTTAGCTGCATGGCCCCTATCATCAACTAACATATGCACAGGCAAACACAGTCATGGGATGTTAGGACAAAGCACGTCACTCATGATCCCATCCCAACTCTCGATCTTGTTCGCGGCCTCGCCGTCTATGGTCCAGGTGCCACGTTGTTCACCCTTGGCCCCAACAACGCCGTGCAGCAGTTCGACCTGAACTCCCTGGCCATCATGGTCGCCAATGTCCAACACCCAGCAAACCTATTGCTACCCTCGCCTCCAGTCTCAGAAGAAACTGGTGATTGACCAGCGACCTCGGCTACCACTATCGCCTCCGAGTCTGAGACGAGTTCCATTCCCCTGGACAAGAACATTTCCGAGAGTGATGAAGATCATTTATCGCCATTTGCTCGCCTGACTAGACGCCAAGCTTACGACTCTGGCAATGATCCTTACGAATCAGCCAGCCCTATGTCAAGCCGAAGTGGACTCTCTTGTTTGTCGAGGTCCTCAGCTGGGCTGTCTCAAACTCCTAGCCGTTACCCTGGATCTATGAGTTCAAGAGGACTGTCAGAAAACACCTACATCTCGGCTGGAACCTCGATCAGGTCGTCAACTATTGGCAACAGTGCTTATGGTAACACAAGAGATTTGGACACTTATTCCATGGGATACTCTATTGGTACTACAAGTGTTCCTTCCATGGCTTCAAGCCGTCACGAAGAAGGCCTTCTCGCCTGCGAAATGAAGAAGTTGAAGATCTGATTAGAGATGAGATGGGCAGGCACCTCCAAGGATCTGCTAGTCGTATTCTTTTGGCAAAGTGGCTTGGCGAGATTGATCCTAACATCATGAACGCAAACTTTGAGAACATGGCTTCTTCAGACTGGATGTTGTTGGCCTTGAGTGGAATCGGCGGTCATGCCGCACAACAGAAGCTTGGTCAAGCATTTGTCCAGCGCCTACTTGGGGCTGGCGACGTGCACGCGGCAGTTAACATTATGCCGAGCATGGGAGACCACAACGACGCTATTGAGGTCTATATCTCTCACAAGCGCAATATAGAGGTCGAGTTGTGCAGCGGACGGAGAAGTTCAAGGCTCAGTAGTTTCCTGGTCAGTGCAAGCAAAACATCGGATAGCCAGCTGCTGCTGACCATGTTGAACTGCCCACTCGCCCCATTTTCTGATGATAGCAGCTTGGCGCTCCCAAATGCTAGGGGCTGAGAGGCATGTGAGAATCAGTACTTCCAGGCCATGAACCCTAGTATTCCTGAAGTCCTGAGTCCACCTCTCTCACCTCCCGGTGTCCAACGTGGTCCTCAGCGCAGCATCGCAAAGACCTCTACGCTCAAACCTATCACCTCGTTCGGTGACCAGACTCAGAAGTTAAAGTTCTTTGCTGGAGACGGTGGCCAAACTCCTATTGCCGCCAGTGTTACTCCTATCGCTGACTCTGCCGGCTCACCCGCTTTCTCCCATGGCTCTAACAACGAGGCCACGATAGCGTTCCTGCGCACTCAAATAACAGCAGATTTAACACTCCTGTATCTGCTCGAGGAGGCGGGCGTTTGCCATCCATCGGTGAGATTCCATCAGACCTCAAACGAGATGCACTCCGATCAGCTGAGCTCTCTGCTGTTCCTTATGACTATGAGCCTCGATCCGGTCATGCTCGAACACCATCTGGCAACGACAACATGTCGATGGGTACCGGTTTGCAGCGTGCTGCCACTGAAAACACGATGATGATGCGAGAGCATGCTCAACGCGTCGTCCAACCAAGAGAAGGAGATTTCCCACCACCTCCTGATCAGGCCACCATGTTGAAGATGCAGCAGGCGTCTCGTAACCACCGCAACGGTTGTCGTGACCGCATTTCTGTGGGGTTGAATTGGCAGCTACAGCCCGGACACGGTCACGAAGACATTACATCTCCAGAACAGTCTGTTACATCTTCCACCCGCTGCCACTAGCCAAGTCGCCGCAGGGGACCTGCCTCCGTGACGAGCTCTGTCACTTCTGCATCTAGCGCAGGACGAAGTCTTCGTCAGCAAGCTGTGAGAAACCGTGAAGATTATATCCACAGCCTGAATGCTGCCAACCACTACTCCAAGAGACAGCGCAGCCGCCAACGTAGCCAGTCAAGAGCCCGAGATGCTTCACGCAGTCGTCCTGGAAGCCGAGAGCGAACTGCTCGCTCTCAGGAACATTCTGAAGAACATGGCCGTGTAAGCGCTCGCAATTGGCCTAAGGCGAAGCGACCACCTACTTCCCCGATTCCTATATCTCTAGAGGACTTGTTGAACTTGAGCAATCCACGACACTATCAGGTCGGTGACCCAAACACAGAACGAAAGGTCAGCGGATCAACTGTTAAGCCAAAGAGTCGGAATTCAAGCCGTGGAAGCCGCCTCAGAAGCCCAGAAGGTCGCTCTCGCCCGCCCGCCCTTACACTTCGTGGCCGGAGTTAAGGACGATAGGATTCAGTACAGCGTTCTCCTTCTTCACCTTTGCCCCTGAGTGCTGCCATCCACCATTGCCAGGGCTCTGAGGATGAAGAGGACTATAGAGCGGCCATGGCTACCCAAGAGGAGTTCAGAAACAAGCACAGCCGCAGCGCTAGCCGAGGTCTCAACTAACCAGCATTGAGCAAGCAAGATTCTTCGGAGCAAAGACGCAAGACCAACTCTGAAGTTGCAAGCTTTGATGGATCTACCTCTGTTCACGGCAGAGCCGTCTCAATTGAGCATGCTGGTGATCTCAAGCAAATGAAGGATGAGTGTCAGCAAAAGAAGGAACAGGCTGCCCGTGAACTCGAGGAGCGCCGTTAGTCTCTGGCCAAACGTGCTCAGACACCTTCTATCCCTCATCCTAACGAGTTCACTCGCGCCCTTGCTGTTACTGTTGAAACTGCTGAGCCTAAGCCTCTGCCTGAAGATATCCCTCCTCGCAGTGCTACTGAGCCACCTCAAAGGAGCATGTACGGCCGTCAGAGTTGCAATCCACTCCACTAAATCCACTGGCGGAGCCAGTGGAGTGGATGGACCTTAATCCACGGAGCCCGTCGGTGTAGTGGATCCATTTGAAGCTATCGTGAAGTGGAATGGACGTCGTGGATTAGTGGATGAGTCGATTACGTCAGCAGTTGTTTGAGTGTGAAGTTATTCTCGACGCCCGCCCTGACCTGATT
>PVQA01000350.1:0-106275 GCA_002980515.1 Fusarium burgessii
CTTCCTCTTCTTCTTCTTCTTCTTCTTCACTGCTCTCTTCGTCTTCTGTCAAATCAAACGAGATAAAGTCTTCGGCTTCAGTTGACGCAGCCAATTTCTCCGACTGATCCTCAACGCGCGCCTTTCGGATGAGTTTGACCATATCCCTCTTCTTCCGGGTACTCTCATCAGGGCACGGGAGAGCAGTGTATGGGTCGGGATTTGACCACTTAGGTGCAGCATCACCATCTCCATCGTCTCCGATTTTGGTGCGTTTCTTTGAGGGCCCTTCTGCCTCGGAAGATGAAGAAATGTCCATATCAAGCTCATCATCGTCCGAAAGCTGGTCAACGTCACGAAACTTGGCAGCCCCTTCTTCTCCAAGTCGCTCTTCAGGCATATTCGCAGTGGCTCCGGACACTAAAGCGCGTTCAGAGGGATGAGGTGGCGGTTGCCATCGCCTTCCTCCTCTGCCCCGACCCCGGCCACTACGACCACCATCACGACGCGGGCCTCTTCTATCCGATGGACCACGATAATCGATCGGAACATCAGGCATACCAGCCGGCTTATCTACGCGAAATGTGAAATCGCCCTGAGGCATTCGCGGACGATATGAATTGGACTGGCCATAATTATCGCGGGGTGGCGGTCGAGGTGGCAGATCGTACCTGTCGCTAGGTCGATAACTGTCCGATTCGGGACGGTAGGGGCGGTCATTTCTTGGGCGCGATTCGGGACGCGAGTTGCGCGGCCTGTTATTACGCGGCGGCATTATGGGTGTTTCCGTACTTGGTGAATGCGCTTCTTGGTGCGGTGGATGAATCGATGATGTCGCGAAAGAAAAAAAAAAAAAAGAACCTGTCGCGAATTTGGCCCGCACTAAACCAAAACAAGGCGGGGCCATGTCTCAATGGTTAGTCAGCATACTGCGTCACCGTAGTTTGTGTTACCCTAGAGGAAGGCCAAAGAGAAAAATGGCAAACAGAGCGTGTTATTTCTTGAATCAGTGCTCAAAATTGTTTGGACTAAGTACTCAATTCCATTCTGTAACTTTTATTTCTTTTTTGTTCGTGTATTGTGTTATGTATTGTGGTTTTCTATTATGCATAGCTTAAGCCTTGTTTGCACCCTCTGGATCATAAGCCGAAACCTCAATCTCACACTTCATCTCAGGAGCACCGAGTTGCTTGACTCCAATCTGCGTCCAAATGACCTTGTGATTGGGCATCCACTTTTTGTAATTCTCAGCCATTCTCTGTCCAACTTCAGGTGTGATTTCGGTGTGGTACGAATTGACTCTGAATACCTGCTCCCAGCCCTTTCCACCGCCCGCTTTCAGAGCCTTGTCGACATTGTGGAAAGCTTGATCAATTTGCTCTAGTTGGCTCTCTGGGAAGACGAATTCGTTGTCCTTGTGAAACCAACCACCTGTATCTACATGTTAGCATGTATTATTGTGTGATGGGAAACGTGGCTAATTACCCTGTCCACTGATTTGGAGTTGGTCACCAACGCGGACAGTTTGGGCGTAACCGAGCAGGTTGGTGAGATACTCGCCAGCTCCCTCGTAAACGTAAGTCTTGAGTTGAGACATTTTGGTAGGATTATTCTGAGCTGTTGAAGAATGTTTTGAGTTTTATTTTGTGCAGTACAATTTGTGTGAATGAGTTGAGAAACGAATTGTAGCTGTCTGCTTTCCCGTCTTTTATAGTGATCCTGCAAACCCCCATTCGCATCATGAAGAGTATGACATACAGGATGGGCTGCTACCATAACATTAAGCATAACACCAAGCATAACATCAAGCATAACGTCAACATAACGTTAACATAACGTTATTCGGATCAATATCAGTCTATATCTGAGTAAAATGTGTTCTTGTTATTCCGAATCGTCTTGGAGCGGACAATCATCTCATTCCTCCAAGCGACTGGTTGTTGGAAGATCCACAGATGGACGCCAAGACGGTCCAACAGAATGATGGACATGACAAATGCAGTAGGACACGGGAGCATTCAGCGTCCGGTTCGTACGACAGCCAATACCAACGGACATTGAAGAATCTCCGTGATTATGCTTAAATTGTCCCCGTCAGATTTTAACTTCTTGGCCACTGCTCCACCATATTCGTCAGCCTCCTTCTGGAAATAAACCTCAGGGAATCAAAGCATAGGCAAAAGATAGTCTGAAACACCCCAAGTTTATCCTGCACAACTCACGCTACAATTGGTCCATCTACTGAATCTTGTTCTTCGACCTCAATTTGGCCGCCGCCAACTCAGCATTGACCTTCTCAATCGCCTCCCTCGCCCCATCCCACTTCTTCCTCCCCTCACCATCAAAAACCCTCCACACAAACGATGTAAAAACACCATCCATCAACATGTTGTACAAAGCGCGATCACTCCACCATAACTTCCAGCCTTTCAACCCCCAACCAAGATGCTCGTACACCTGCGCACCCGCTGCTTTGTTGGCCCATGCAAGCCAGTCAGCTTGTCGCAGCCACCCAGGCGCCACGCTTCCTTCATTAGCGAGCTTGCAGACCAACTCGTGCTGTTTGTCTGTGACGCGATTCATTTCGTCAATTGAGGGGAGAGCCGAGTTTCCTTTCCAGATTTGTGCAATGGCCATCGTGCAGAGGTCGCTGATGGGGAATGCACTTGTTGCGAGCAAGAGATTGCCCATAAAGGCCAGCGAATCTGGGTAATCGAGCGAGAACACGTTTTGGTACAGACGTGGAAGCGGCTTTCCGCGCGATCCGATTGCTTCTGCCCATTTTGGTGTTGTATTGCGCGTGGGATCAACGCTGGGGTCGAGGAGGCTGAAGTCAGCCTTGTATCCAGTGCACCAAATGATAGTGTCAACAACAAGATGCGTCCCATCAGTGAACTCAATCTCCTTCGGCCCTACGACGCGCTTTATCTTTGGGACTGAGGTGATATCACCCGACTCGAGCAGAGGAACAAGATTATCCGAGATAACTGGCGAAGTATGCAAGACGGAATCTGCTGGAGAAAGACCCCATTCCGGCCTCATCTTGAAGGCGCCGTCTTGCATTTTCTTGCATATCGCGTTAAACATAATTTCGTACAGACGAGGAAATGTGTTTTCGAACATCCCCATTATGGCCATTGTGCGCGCCGTAATGGTATGGTCAAACGGGATGCCGTCACATTTTCGCGGGAGCTGCTACCGTTGAGCCTCGGGACCTGGAATGTGTCGCGACGACTTACCACTATGACTCCATGGCTGTGGGATAGCCATACCTTTTCGGCATGACCGCAAAGCGATGCTGCGGTGTCTGCGCCTGTGTTGGAGACGCCAACAACAAGCACCCGCTTGCCCTTGAAGAGCTCTGGGCTATCACCAGCATCAGTCAATATGTGGACGCAAAGATAAGGCGAGACGCACCGTTTAAAGGCTTGAGAGTGCAGAACTTCGCCCTCGAATTGACCTATCCCCTCGACCTTGGGAATATGAGGACGATTGTTGCCGCCGGTCGCCATAATGACCTTGTCGAAATACTCAGCCCCGGAGCCTTGGACGTCCACCACCCAACGTGTGCCCTCGTCATCGCGTCGCACTTTCTCTATTGCTACACCCAGTCGCAGCTTGTCGCGAAAATTGAAGTAGTCTACATAAGCCTCAAGGTACTCTTCCACTTTTCCAGACGGACAATGACTGGGCGTGGAGTCCGGGAAAGGGAAGTCTGTGAAGGCGCCCTACAAACGGTAAGCATTTGCCCCGCAAGGTTAACGTGTATTAAGATCTCGTAAGCACCCTTTCTTTGGAGATGTTGATGATGGTAGCTAGAGCATGTCAGCAACAGAGCTGCAGGGCCTCAAATGTGCGCTTACTCGGTAGGACGGATGTTTTGTCTTGCTCGGTATAATGCCAGAGACCTCCGACATACTCGCTGCGCTCAAATCCGGTCACGTCGAAGCCCTCTTCGAGCATGTTTTTGACGGCGACAAGGCCGGCGACGCCTTAGCACGTCAGTATCGTCTCACATGGCGATACGATGAACACTTACCAAGGCCGATGACGGCCACCTTCGGGGTCTGCTTATCCATGTTTATTTGAGCTTTAACCTGCTGCCTGTAAAATGAGAGCCTTGACTCTTTATATATAATGGAAGAGCCGGCATCACCTCAGCTGACAGCACAGACCCCATCAAGGTCGGCAGCCAGAATAACGGACCATCCCGGCTAGCTTAATAAACTTTGTACCTGTATCCAATTAACTTTAACAGCCGAACATCCGTTGGTGTTTTAGACAATCCCTGCGTCAGAGTCTTACGGACATGAGACTCCGTGAGATTGAGTTGCTGGATGATTGAAGAATGACCTCTGACTTTCCATCTTTATCACTGTCATGAAGTGTCAATTGAATGGGTATAGCAAGACATTGAGACAAAGATGGTGAATGCGGAATTGATCCCGCCATCACGCCACCAACACCTCAATAGCTTGGATCTAATGCGCGATGCTGGAGAGAGATCAGATCGATTAGATAACAGCCAGCGTTCTTACTGGCGCAGACCCCGAGCTGAACGCCATGCAGTGCGCCACGACCCACGAGACGGCGTGAAATCGACCCGATGACTGACTTTGGATCATTGAAGTTGACGAGGGTAATCAGTTGCATCACATGAAGTTACAAGGAGAACAGTTTCATTACTTGACGATTCATTTCCATTACTAACAGTATTTTATATTAATCTTTTTTGTAGTAACCCTGTTGATTGCCTCTTCTTGAACGTTGCCCGCTAAGTCTTTATGTATCCTTTTTTAGCTCTGAGTAACGCAATCCCAGTAAAAAGCCGGAACAAAAATCTCCCTAGATCTTTGCCTCTACGGGTCTGAAGCCCCCAAGAAGCAGTCCCCGAGCCACTGCAAATAATGCGATCGCGACAACAGCAATGCCAAGGTAGAAGAATGCAAGAGACTGCGCGCCCAGTTTCTCCAACATGATACCACTGACAGGATTAGCGATCAAAAGTGAAATGCCAACTGCAAAGTTGATTGATCCTGGCGAATCGTTAGAACTGTAAATCCAGCGTTTGGAAAGGTCCTGATAAGAGACGTACCGTAGTATCTTGCGTAATCCTTCGGTTCACATGTCTTGCCCGTGTAAACCGGCGGCAGTATGTAGAAAGAACCCGAGAGGAGACCCCAACACGCGGAGACTGTGTACCGTAGAGGAGTAGATGAGCTGAAAGGTATGAGGATGGTAGACATTAGGAGGATGATTAGAACTATCGTTCCGACCATTGAGTTAACTCCACCAAAGCGGTCTCCCAAAAGACCCATCGCGAAGCGGCTAACACATGTGCAGGCTCCTAATACGGCCAGAAGGATATATCAATCTTCGGAGTTGAAACCACCCCGCTTTGAGATGATTGGAAGAAGACCGCCGACGCCATAATTCACAAGCTCCATCAAGAAAGTGCCGCAAAACACAGCAACAAAGGACGGGGTTTTCCATGCTGACAGGTCAAATGCTGATCTTGATTCTTCTATCTTGTCTTCATCGGTATCAGAGGACGCAAGTTGTCAGAAGGGCAAGAAACAGGCAACTCCCAGTGCTGTCACGCAAGCAACTACCGGAGCCACTATCCTCACGAACCAAGCTCAACCAAGGCTCTTAAAAGTCGACCGAAGAAGGAGCGGGAGAATGATAGATCCGAGGGAAGCTCCCATAACGGCTGTGCCCATAGCTAGACCACGCCGTCGAACAAACAACTTTCCGATAACCCCAACTGCGACAATCATATTAATACCGGTGATAATACTGCCAAAGAAACCAAGGCAGAGCATAAAATGGCAATATGACTTACACTTAGCCAACAAGATGAAAGTAAGTGTGAATAAAAAGCCCCCAATTGTACTTAGAACTCGAGGCCCGTAACGATCAAGCAGAGAACCGTCGAGAAAATTGGGCATCAGAGAGAGACATAATAACACTCCTGTGATCCGGCCGATTTCACTGACAGAGTGGCTTTTGAGCTGGTTAATTCTGAGGTATGACTGTACTGTGCCGATGGAAGCCATGAAACCTGGGGCCTGTTAGCGCTGAAGACATATGGGGTCGTGAGACGAACCGGAACAGGGGATCAGAAAAAGAAGGGAGCCCAAGACACAAGACCATGCCCTTAGATCTGCTTCACTGCCTTCGATGATCTAGGACGAAGGGGAATCTGAGCCATCGACAGGGCTTTGTGGACAAGAGTCTGGGGTGTTTTTGGTATCCTCTTTTTGGGGGACTGAGATGGTATTCATCTTGGTCTTGCATTTTTTCAAGATTCGATGACCTCGAATAGTTGATGCAAGCTTCTTGCCAATGTTCTTCAAACCTTGCTTGGCCGCCATGGAGACTGAATTGTTTTTTATGGTCGTTTGCTTGAGTCACTGAAGGGAACTTCGGGAGTATAGGCGCCCTATATATATGTGAAGAAATTAGGATTCGTTACTTTGTTAGGCTACGTATAATAAGTGCGTATTGAGGAAATTGTTGGATATGAGGTAATGTTCATGATGCCATGGAGTATAAAATAAATAAGGTATTGATTCGATAAATGTCTTGATCTGTCTTGCTGAGAGATCAGATAGGGTTTCTATAAACTCATTTTTATCTAAAGACGAGGAGCGAAAGGAAGATACAATCTGCTGAATGGTAATTATTCACAATGTTTCAAAGCTTTTAGTTCTTCATGTTTGTCATTGTTCCTCGCCCCATCCTCCAGAAATCCTGATTATCTTCCTGCCAGCTCATCAAGGCATCTCACGTAATCCACTTAGAATCGGAGGACGGTAAAACAATCTCAAAATTTACATTACCTTCTTATTCTTGTCAGTTCAAATGTCACAGATGATAATATGTGAAGCTGTTGTGACAGCGACAAGAGCTTTCCAAGTCAAGAAAAGAAATAAACCAATTCAACGTCAGAATAGAGGCCAGATGCCATGATCAGATGAACACCGGCCGTTGAAGAACCCTTGAATGAGCCATAAAATAGTGATTGAATTCTTCTCAATTTCACAGTAAGAATTGAGTAGTGAGTGAATTCAATAAGCGAGTGGACAGATGTTGAAGCTAAAATGAATTTGATGTTTTCAGTACCAACCACCTGAGTTGTGACTGACCAGTCACATGACCCCATCAGTGCACCAGACACTAATCTGACCGGGAACAACGGCATCATGCTTTCTTTTGTCGTCATTCACATCAACAACAACATCATGACAAGCCCATGAAAGTCCCTTCAACGCCGCGAAAGACATGCCACCTCTAAGCGAGACTATCAGAAATGGCATCTCAGACTCTTTGGCGCGCACGCAGCTGTGGCTCAACACCCCGAATGGCCATGGCGTGTTGAAATGCACTGTTGCCTACACCATCGCCAGTCTGGCGACCTTTGTACCGTTTTTAGCGAATTTTCTGGGGAAGCCGGAGGGTAAACATGTCGTTGCTACTATTACGGTTTATTTTCACCCTGCGAGGTCGGTTGGGTCGATGATTGAAGCTATCCTCATCGCTGTCGTTGCCGTTGCTTACGCGGAGACGGTATCGCTGTTGTCTATGGTCACTTCTGTCTTTTTTGGATCGACGATGCACTTGGTGACTCTATCGCATGTCTTGGTTGTGGTCGTGTTTATTGGTGGTGGGTTTGGTTTCATGGGTTGGGTGAAACAAAGAATGTTGAATCCTCTCGTCAACGTCGGCAGTACCCTTGCGGCGCTTGCAATCATCGGAGTCGTGACCAAGGAAAACCACGTCATGTCAAACGTGTTTTCGAACGAGAAGGTAATGCAGGTCTTCAAAATGCTCGTCATGGGCATCTCGACTACGACAGCGGTGAATCTACTCCTCTGGCGAACAAGCGCCCGCACGTCACTACGCGAGACGATGAATCGAGTTTCGATTCCCCTGGGAGATATGCTATATATGATAACCAACAGCTTTCTCAGCGGTTCTGAAGAAGGACTTGTGTCAGATGGGTTCACAGCAGCGTTGACACATTATGCGAAATCTTATGCGCAGATGATGAAGGACATGAGAGAAGCCAAGTTTGAACACTATTTTCTTGGACATGAAGAGATATACGATCATGAGAAATCTGTTGCGAGATCTATGGAGACTTTGTCGCAAGCCCTAGGAGGTCTGAGAAACGCGACGAATACTCAGCTGGAACAGCTCAAACATCCGAAACTGCTCAACCCGAAAGCTACGGGGACCAGTTCACCAAACACCGCACGTCAACTATTTGAGCAGTTCAACGAGTCAATCACCATGTCCATGACTGGTGTGCGACAAAATCTCTGCCGAATTCTGCATGAACCGCAGTTCGGACAGCCGCCTAGCTACGAGATCAACGTTGATGAAGACTTACGACGGAACTTGATGGATTCACTCAGTACTTTCGACACAGCAAGATCAGATGCTTTACAAGGACTCTATGAACGCATAGAACAGATGGCTTCATCTCACGAGACAACTAGCGCAAATCTTGAAGAAGTTGCCGCAGCTTGTGGCCACTTTACTTTCAGTCTTCAGTCCTTCGGGGAAGATGTGCTCCAATATCTTGATGTTTTAGATGACCTAGAGTACGTGATTCTGCGCAAGAGCCGGAGTTGGAGATGGCTACTCTGGTGGAAAAGTGGCGCTGAAGAAGATCGCAACAAAGCTATCAGACTGTTTGAGTCAGCCGAGGCTGATACGTTGATGCGCACGAGACAGCGATCTATCAGTGTACCCGATGGTTCTGCTACTGTTCCTGCGCCAGTAGATTTAAGGACGTGGTATAATGCGCCTGATCTGAATAAAATACTGGCTTGGGTCTGGCGGAATCTTTCTGCGCTTTTTAAGAAGATGGCGCGAGATGATAGTAAGTTTGAGCTTACCCTCTCGTTGTTCAGTGGCTGACTTGAAGTAGTTCAGTTTGGCCTCAAAGTCGGCATCGGTGCCGCTCTATGGGCAATGCTAGCATTTCTAGAAGAAACAAGAGAACTATATACCGAATGGCGTGGTGAATGGGGTTTACTCTCCTTCATCATCGTCTGCAGTTTCACAGTCGGCGCTGCGAACACAGTCAGTCTGGCTCGTTTCATCGGAACAATATTCGGTGCATTATTCTCCGTTATAAACTGGAAGATTAGCCATGGCTATGCTTTAGCTCTTATTCCTCTTGGTTGGTTGACCAGTTTCATCAACTTCTACCTCATCATTCAACATGGAAAAGCTTCGCTTGGACGAATTAGTCTTCTTGCTTACAACGTTTCTACACTTTACGCATATAGAGTGAAGAGAAAGGCAGATGGCAACGATGCGACTGAAGATGGACAATTTGACCAACCTGATATTATGGAAATCGCAAAGCGCCGTGCCATCGCCGTCACAGCAGGTATTGTCTGGGGTTTGGTTGTTTGCCGTGTCATTTGGCCCATATCAGCCCGAAGAAAGTTCAAAGAAAGTCTCTCGATTCTTCATCTCCAGATGGGCCTCATTTGGAAACGAGGACCTCTCACCGTATTGTTCCGCAGTGAAGGTGCTCAGAGCTATCTCAAGTCTGGCGAACAAGCTGCTTTGCAGCGATACGCTGCCAATCTAGACAGTTTGAGGGTGTCCGCCGCCTCAGAGTTTGAGCTACGTGGACCTTTCCCCACGGAAGTCTACGGTCGCGTTCTAAAGGGGACTAGGCGTATCCTCGATGGGTTCTACAATATGAGCCTCGTCGCTTGTCGAAAGGGGCATCTCACTGAAGGTGAAAAAGCATTATTGGAGTATACCGCTCGCGAACGGGCTATTCTATGTGATCACATTTGCCAGGCCTTTCAAGTTGTTGCAAGCTCAACAATGTTGGAATACCCTTTTGCTGACGCGACACCAAGTATTGTATCAGCTCGTGAGAACTTGTTGAGCAAAATCTTTGAGTTTCGAAAGGACCATCCCAGGAGGCTCATCAATGAGGGTGGCGAGAGCAGCGATTCAAATCATTTGCTTGTCGAGGAGAGTGATTATGCACTGTTGTATGCATATGCTCTTGTCACGGGACAAGTTGCAGATGAGTTGAAGATGATTGGAAAGGAGATAGGAAGCTTGTTTGGTGTTTTGGATGAGGATACCCGTCTTTTGCAGTAATATAAATAGATCCTCACGACTCTCGAGGGTATATAGTTTAAAGGATACAAACTTAATTCGCATATCTATCGGAATTTCCTACATACTCTGCATCGCAGGGTCATTCAACTCAATCTAAAACCACTCGTATTTCACGGTCTACCGCCCGTAATCACAAGCATGAGAACCCAAGCAAATTCACATCTAAGATCAGAGCAAAACAACAAGCCACTTCCGTAACTGTGTCTTTCCTGCAGCCTCAAGCCATACGCACCCAGGAGCTCCCAAACCTTTTGGTTGCCGAAACCACCTAATTCACTCACTGAATGCCCCAAGAACGACGCGTCTTCACCAGTGACCTTCTAAAGTAGCTCGAGCTGCTTTGAGCTATGATGATACTCCATAAAGCTTAAAAAGTTCGAAACGTTCAACTCTTTTAATTTTGCCAGCATAGAGCGAAGTTCGGCATCTTGAAGTCCTTTCTGAGGCAAAACAACAATGTCTATGCAGGCATCACGCCCATTGTTGGGTCTCTTGACAAAACGGAGCTTACCCGTATTCAGAACTTTCGCTATTAGATAATGAATAACAGGGGAACCACGCATCGGCGTAGGAAACACGATACCGTTGGGAGGAACAAAAATGCTTCCCAGAGGTATGTTCGGGTTAGAGTTACTCATAGTGAGTACGTCCAGAAATTTGTTGAGATGAGTGACTGTGATAGGCCCAGGCAACTTCGAATATTTCTGGAGTCGATAATACTCATTAGACACAGAGTGCTTCCAAGCCCAGACGTGCACAGAGTAACCCAGTTCAGCAGCACGTTTTACTGCGGGGATCATATCAGCGTCGCCAGAAACAACAGCGAAGACGGCAGGTTTCTTCCTTTCATGATAACGAGCTACGTCTTCTCTCATGTCTCCAACGAGGGCTGTATCAACTTGTTTCTCTTCCCTGCTTTTTTCTCGATCAAAGGTCTTGATATCGGAGGTGTGAAGCTTGAGATCTTCATACAAACGATAATTGCTGTCAAGATTAGATCCATAGACATTGAAGCATACAGCTTCATCGACATTCATGCCGGAGCCCTTGCGGATGATGCCCTTGAGTATGTGAATGTCATACTTCCAATGTAAAGATCTGTTAGAGTGGAGTTGTCGGTAAAGATTTTCCCCTGCGATCCTGAAGTTGGATTCATCTCTGTAGACATGTGCGAATCTTCCATCTTCGTACGATGGGGGCCTATCAAGACCAGATTCTTCAGAGTTCGACATGGCATTTGAAGTTGGGCTTATAGAAGGAGAATAGATCGATTGTAAAAAGCGCAACATCGAAAATAAAATGATGGGGAGAGCTAGGAAAGATTACAATATCAGTATCAACAAGACTGCTATATACTCCCAATTCTCGCTTTGATGAGAAAGAGTGAATGGCCAGTTTGAACTAGGTGAATTTGACCGCGATGGAATCATTCAATCGAGACTTTATGATAGAGTGAATTCTGACTGCTCACAAAGTCGTGACGGACCTTTGTTTGTGGCATTCTCGCGTATGAAAGGGGCACAAAGCTAAAGCCTCCAATTATCTGAAAAAACTACAAAGACAGCTGCACTTCACCAAAGAATGGAATATTGCGAGAACATGAATGACACCTTCGGGCTTTGAGACAGGCTCATCATTCTCACTTTACGCCTTTCAGGCAATGCAAGATACCTGGGCTGGAAGAACCATCCTTCCGAGGGTTCTTCTTTCATCTCAGTTTATTCACAGAAGTAATTCAAAGAAGGCTGTCTCATTCACACGCGGGATATAATGTCGACCATGGTTCCGTGGTGTTAGTATATTTCCGCCTGCTTCAGATATGACAGAACGCAGTCTCGGCGAATGTGTCAGAATAAACGTAGTCTTTGCTAAAGTTGGCCGACCGCGGAGAAGTACCCCAGGTTTTCTCCTTGTTTTTAGTCCACTCTATCGGGCCGTTTGTTCCATGGAAGATCGACAAGGAGATACTTCCTTGCGGGATTGGAACCTCGGAACAAGTCCCGTCGAAGAATTGAGCTTTCTAGATGAGGAGGCCATTTGAGTTGGCTTACGTTCTCCCTTTCCACGTTATTAATATTGATACTTCATCATAGCGTGAGATAATATGAAGATTGGGCGTTCTAGTCTGACTATAATAAGCAGTTCTCAACATCTCCGCAGTTTTATCTACCGATCAACGGTTCTCTCCCCCGCATTTTCTGTACAAAAAATCCCTCTATTGTTCCAAATCACCAGTTCATCGATCGCTCCATTGAATGTGGAGTTATACCCTGCCATGACGTCTAGTCTGGGGTTAACAAGCTAGAATAGTGCTTAAAGTTGAAGAATTAAGCAAGTCTTTAGCGTATATTCTTAACGAAGTTACCCCATTCAGTAATTCTAACCGCTCAAAATGTTGGAAAGCAGATGCCATGATTTATCACCAGTTCCTGATCGGCAGTACTATAAAGACAAGCCTTTCTCACGATGGATTTCAACGCTTCACTAGCATTGAACTACACCATGCCAAGCATGTTTTCTCAACTAGTCGGCGCTTTCGCCCTCTTTACTACGCTTCCCTTCGCGCAGGCTGCACCGAGTTACGACAAGCAATGCTCAACTTCACGGACTGAGCACAAGCAAAAGTTGTTTGTGCTCACTGATATTAGCAATGAACCAGATGATCAGATGAGTTTGGTTCGGTTATTGACTTATGCCAACGAAATCGACATCCAGGGCATTTCTGTGACTACATCGACATGGATGCCTGATAAGATCGACTATGAGTCTGTCATTGGTGTCCTGGGTGGCTATAAGAAGGTTGTCAATAACCTCAATGCCAATGTCCCTTCTCATTCGCCTTACCCCTCGTACAAATATCTCCTCGATCGAGTTCACAAGGGTCATCCTGTTTATGGACGAAAATCACTCAACATGACTTTGAGCGACGGTGCCAAAGCCCTCGTCAAGGCTGCTGACAAGGCGAGCGCCAACGACCCTCTGACTGTTTCTATTTGGGGTGGATCTGCGATTTTAGCTGAAGCTCTTCAGCATGTTTCCCGCACGCGAAGTGAAGAGGCAATTGATGCTTTTGTTGGGAAATTGCGCGTTTACGCCATCTCCGACCAGGACGACACCGGTATTTGGATCCGTTTACGCTACCCTCAACTTTTCTATGTTGTATCACTTCATGGCTTCAGTGAGTACACAGTTGCAGCATGGAACGGCATCTCGGGTGAAGAGTACCGTAACTTCGATCACGGTGGCCCAGACTCGAGCATTGTTTCCAATGATTGGCTTGAGAAGAACATTCGCCTTGGTCCTCTGGGTTCTCACTATTTGAATTGGTCGTTTATCATGGAGGGTGACACACCCGCCTTCCTGCCTCTCGTACAGAACGGTTTAGGCGACGTGAATCATCCTGAATGGGGTAGCTGGGGAGGCCGTTATACACTTGTCGACCATACAAATCAGTCGCGTGTCTACGCGGATACAAGTGACTATGTCGTCGGCGCTAATGGGGAGAGCTTTACCAGCAAATTTGCAACTATCTGGCGATGGCGCCACGATTACCAGTTCGATTTTGCGGCTCGTATGAAGTGGAGTATCAACTCCAAGTACTCTGAGAACAATCATCAACCTGTTGCCATCGTCAACGGGTCTTGTGGTCCTGCGCCTCTAAAGTTGAAGTACAAGCCTGGTCACAGCATTGTTCTCGATGCATCAGAAAGTTGGGATCCCGATGGTGATGAACTAAAGTATGATTGGTTTCACTACCGCGAGCCTGGTGGCGCGTACGGACGAGGCCTGGAAGGATTCAATCCAGCGCTCAAGATGAAACCCATCTTGACGCCGAAAAGCCCGAATGTGAACATCACAAACATCAATGCTGATGGTAGCGTAGTAAAGCTTGAGACTGCCAAGAGTCTGAACGATGTAAGTCAAGTATCAACCACGAAAGATACACAAGCTGACTTGAGCGTCTAGACAATGCATATTATCCTGGCTCTGCGTGATACGACGGAGCAGCCACTGGCGACCTACCGGAGAGTTATTCTTGAGGCTAATTAAAAAGATTGGTAATCTGTACCTTAAAATTGAGTACATAGATCTTTGGTAACACGCTTGTTTTAATGATTTGCTTAGACTAGAGAACGTGATCACCGGTATTTAGCCTTTACCCTTCTTGCACAGAGTACTTTTCAAAATATTGGTGCGTCTGAGGTTGTGAAAAACCTTATTTGATATCCTGATGAGATATTTCGTGCGCTTGGCCTCTACCCTCCTTGATATTATCCAGATATTGGTGTGGTTGTCTTGAGTCCCCTCATACCGGGATGTCTTGGGGGAGTTTTGAAGCACACGGCAGCTGTCAATGAGGTAGATAAACATTGGCTCGGTTAGCGAAGATCATCACACATACGACAGATTTCATTGAGGCGCTTCCTCATGCCCCACCAACCCTACCCCAAGTTTGACAACTGCACCCTTGTCGCCGGCTAATATCGATATCATACCACGTTCGACAGGATATTACGCAGTACAAGTGAGTTCTTTGTTCTGTTCATGTTATTATAAATTCAGGTCTTTCTTCATCACTGCCAACTCACTTTGTCTCCTGACTATCACCTCGAGATGATGATCCTTTCCACCGCTGTTGCCGTAGCTGCAATCTTCCAGCTGCCGGTCGCTGCTGAGATCTTTAATCAACCTCCAATCTTCCAAGACTTGCCAGACGTGGACTTGATCCGCGTTGATGATGCATACTACTACTCTGCTTCAACCTTCCATTACTCCCCCGGTGCCCCTATCCTACGATCCTACGACTTGGTCAACTGGGAATATCTTTCTCACTCCCTCCCATCTCTCGACTTCAACGACCCAAAGTTCAGTCTGATAGGTGGAAGGGCGTATAACGGTGGAGTGTACGCTTCTTCGCTTCGCTATCACAAGACGCAGAAGAAGTTCTATTGGCTTGGATGTATTCAGAAAAATGGAAAGACGTACATTTACACTGCGTCCAAGATCGAAGGGCCTTGGGAGAAAACCTCGACTATTTCGAATTATTGTCTGTACGATGCTGGTCTTCTCATCGACGATGATGATAGTATCTATGTCTCATCTGGGCAATGGACTCCCAATGGTGCTGAGTCACAGACTTGGATCTCCAAACTTAATGACAAGCTGCAAGTCGAAAAGCAAGAGTCTGTCTTCAAGTCCAACGAGGAACTTGGTTATATTGAGGGTTCCCGCTTTTACAAGATCAACGGTACCTACTTTCTATGGTTGACGAACCCTGGCGTCGGTAGAGGCCAGATCATTATCAAATCTAGCGGTGATGTGTGGGGTCCCTACGACTCATGGCATCGAGTGCTAAAGAACAACGGGAAGCCAATTGAGGGTAGTGGATCTCCTCACCAAGGTGCCTTTGTCGAGACACCTAATGGTGACTATTGGTACATGGCTTTCGTGGAACTTGGAACCAGCGGGCGGTTTCCTGTTCTAGCACCATTGGAATGGGATGAGAAGGGATGGCCCAACGTCGACCTCGACAAGAATGGTAACTGGAAGAGTTCCTACAACTATCCTTTGCCGAAACATAATGTCGAGCCCATCGAAGGGACATTTCAGTTTACGGAACCCAAGCTTCCACCTCGTTTCGAATGGAACCATGACCCAAATAACGACAAATGGGCCACTGGGCCTGACGGTCTGGTACTGCACACAGCCACCATTACTGACGACTTCTTCTCTGCCCAGAACACACTGACGCACCGCATACTTGGTCCGCAGTCCAATGTCACCATTGAGCTTGACTACTCCTCCATGGCGGATGGAGATCGCGCTGGATTAGCTTCGTTGAGATACGACGCTGGATGGATTGGCATTGCCAAGGATGGCGGTTCAACAACAGTCCAAATGGTTGACAATGTCGAGATGGATCCTTCCAACAACTTTGTCACTATTTCCAAGGGCAAAGTCACTGCAAACAAGTCTATTTCCGGTGGCAAGATCTGGCTACGATGTCATATTTCCACTGCGTCCCCAAACCACTCGACCTTTTTCTATAGTACAGACGGCAAGACCTTTGTTCAGCTTGGACAAGATCATGTTACGAAGCAGGGAGGGGTTTGGTTCACTGGTACTCGACATGGTATTTTCAACTTTGCAACCAAGAAAAGTGGCGGACATGTTGTGATTAAGAGCTTTGACATTCGTCTTGGCTAGATAAATAATATAGGCCCTAGCCACGCTGCACGTTGGTCCCGGGTGAGAGAGTTCTTGTATGGAAGAAACAGCAGCTAGACAAATCTTGGTATATTATTTATCATCAAGTGATCAATTGTTCGATAGCTTGCCCAGCTCACTATTTACACTACTTCATTGCACCATTCTGAGATCGTTGTGTCGGTCTGACTTGGCACGATTTATCGTGTCTGCCTTGTAGTGCCAATGGGGAGATTAGTAATGCATGTTCAGAATGTGACTAAACTCATTTCGCTTATCGACAGCAAGTCCCTTTCTCACTCTTTATTATCTCGCCACAGTACCTCATTTCGTTCTACGATCGTGCTCATTGATACTACGCTTTAATTCAATGGCCAGCATACTCCCACCCGAGCTTCTCACCAAGGTGTTTGAGAGCATTATCCATTTTGAGGACGCAAGGCCTACTAACCTGTCTTGCTTACGGGTCAACCGACAATGGCGAGATAATACGCTTCCTTTTCTCTATAAGGACTTAGTCTTATTCTGTGGCCCTCAGTTGGATATCTTCACAGAATGTCACAATCAATGGGCCGTTTCTTCTCTAACACGATCCTTCACTCTCTACCTTAGTAGCTACTCTAATCAGGCAGGATATTCACCCGAGGATATTCTTGGCGAAACCCAAGCCCAAATTCTTCGACTAGCGAAATATGTCATGCCACAGATGAAAAACCTCAGATCCTTTTCCCTCACACGCCATCATCGAAAACTCAGCTTGGATGTTACAAGTTTAGCCGTTTCAGTCATCCTCAACACTCTTCCGATGAGCTGCATGAGTTTAGAGCTCTCACTGAGGACGGCAGATATGTTTGATGGTGATGGAATTGTATCAATTGATGACCAAGGTTCGACGCATTTATGCGACGACATACGTCACCTTCTACCCCGAATGCAGCATGTTCACATAGACCTGATACGTCTGTGTGATGTGATGTTAGGGGAATGGGATTCAGACAAAAGATTCAAGCCCATTAGTCTACCTAATCTTCGAAGTCTTCACATCCCCTGTGTCGACGCAGAACGGAAGAAACCATGCCGAGATAGACATCAGCAGAGCCAGCCGTCACTTTGGAAATCTATTATTCCAGCTCTACAGCATGTAGTTGAGCTACCAGACACCACCGATGCAGATATCACCGTTCTGGGATTTGCCGGGCGGACAGGAGAAATTAGGCAGGACGCATACCGAACGCCCTTGCGATGCCATATCAAGAAGGATCGGACTACGACGTGGGCATTTCCGATCGCCAGAGTCGCAATACAAAAGGAGGGATACAAGCTGATTTTCTTCTACCTACGTATGGTTAATGAGACGTATATGGCACTTTTAAAGCGAATTTACACCTTAGCTGGAGGACGACCATGGAGAACATTGAAAATGGGCTCAAGACTACCTGCGGCATGGAGCAACAGTGCAGAATGGATCTCAGACGATGAGCTTGGCATTTCGACATGGGAAGAGTGGACGAAAAGGTACCCCTATAGAGTGCCTGTCTTGTTAGAGAATGAGAAGTTGGCGGGGATGCGGCTCATAGATGTTGAGGAGCGAGAGGGCTATGAGGAAGTCAGTTTGGTGGAGAAGACACCACCTGGGTTTGTTCGACGACATGGGCCATATATGCGTCGCCAGCTACTTAGAGCAGAGGAAGAGTAAAATTCTACAGAGCTGAATGCTGCGTCGATGAATGTGGTGTGCGCTTTCTGATACTCGACGCCGTCCTTTCGAACAAGATGCTTGGATAGCACCTCGTTCCGAACGGCTTGGTCTAGGAGTCTACGGCCCCGAGTGGTGTGCATGCAGATGGACAAAACTCGCTCTCCTGCACCTCCAGATGTGGGCTCGCCAACTCGATTGCAACAGATGTAATGCATTCTCCCAGCTGGAAGTCTTTGAGGGTCTTGAACTTGATGTCAGAAGCCAGCTGAGACCATGATTAGCCTCGGAACGTGTTTCCAGTCGCAGCAACTCGACGCTCCTTGGCTCAAAGAAAATCCATTCATCCTCTCAGACTTTGACATGATTCCAAAAGGGCACCACAACGATTATGGTAGCACTTCGTCTTTCCACTCTGTCAACGCGTCGAGGAAGACTGAGACCAGCAAACACCTTGCCCTTGGTTTCGGTATCGGGGCAGGTCTTCCGTTTCTCTGTTTTGATTCGGTCAAAGGCACATATGATGAAAATGTCCAAGAAAACAACGATGTGAGTGACATTTTCTAGACATGTACACCCTTCAACTAACGCTGCCTGTGCAGTCAGATGAGAGCTCTCTATTCGAGTGAATCTCTGTTGCGGCGTAGTCGAGATTGAGCGCAACCCAAGATTGTGCCACGAAGCTCTGGTCATGTTAAAGTATGGTGACGGCTACAACGCGTTTACCAAAAAGTAGTGCGATTATTTTGTTTGGCACTACCGATTAGGCGGAGATATCGGTATCTTGATCAGTAGGTCTGCTTTCGACGAGGAAAAAGTTGAGCAGTATGGTATCGATCTGACCGTCGAAGCCCTGCTCATCGAGGGGAACAAAAAGTGGACAAAAGGCTTCCATACATTCTCAGCCCGTAAGAAGATGCGGCTTTTAGGATACGACACTCCTGAGCAACGTGAATTGGAATGTCAAAATGGAGGCTCTGGGAAATATTTGAGAAGCTAGTCAACTAGGCTGAAGATATCATCCTTCAGTAGCAAAATTTGCTTGAAAGAAGAATCAGAATTCTGGAGGCTGAGGATACGTTTAATGGTGACCATCTCACAAACGAGCAGTGAGACTTTTTGACGAGTAGCGACATTGCAGTTGAGGCTGGTACTACTGCCCATGAGCGCCCTCAGCGACGTGGCTTGTTGAACTACAGAGAGGAACATGATATAGTTCTCGAGGGTTGATGACGAAAGAGGCACTTGTGGCATCACTAAGCGTGATGCCGTAAGTCAATCTGAGGCAACAATCAACAAAAGAGTAGCAAATACCGACATTTATTGCCGGAGTAGAATAATGTCCTTCCGCTAATCAGCGGCCTTAGCTGGTCCAAATGTCTTTCAGTTATTTTTATGATCACATGAGCATCCCAGTATGCAATAAGCAATTATAGGAGGCAACCTTTATGACCCCTGCCGGTTCGTATTCCAGACCCTGGCACGTCACGGATTTATGCAACCAATACTGTGCCAAGCTTTTAATCAATCAAATGCAGTTAGTATTCCGCTATAGAATTTCATGAGATTTGATAGTGCAGCGTCCATTATGCTCCTATGTTCCCTGGCGCTTATTTCGCTCAGCACAGTATTATCAATTCATCACAAAAGGGATTATCGTATCACAGCCACAAATACTTGGCCTATTTTGCGAAAAGGCTTATCCTACAATCAATGGCCTAGCTATTATTAGTGTCAGATGGGTGTAATTCTGGGATGGAATCTATCAATGAGTCCCAGTTCAGTCATGCCACTGTTCCTTACTGATGATCAGACTAGATACGAGTCAAAAAGGGTCAACACTACCAGTGGATCAGTGGCGAGAATAATGGTTACTGTCTCAATGTTTTCTTATGATTCCAAGCGGAAATAATTCATGCTTCACGGAGAATTATGAAATGAGGCTTATCCAAATTCATTCTCACAAAATCGGATGACAACCTCTTGTTCCAAGTGCAGAGCATCAAGAGAAGCTTGAGTGCCAATAGAGGGTACAAATCAGTAAAAGTTCTGTTCTCGGGTACCAGGCCCGAAGTCTGTGAGACCAGACACGGTAGATTGAACATACACTCTGGAGGATTGGCTCTATTGCTTCTTTGAATTTTGCGGCGCAGGATGTTTCGCCAGTGGAGGAACTGCTTCTTTACGGTTAGATCAGCCCACTGATAAGCCTCTTCGTCCTAACGGCCGTTGGACCGCCAATTTCCAGAGCGTAGCGAGCTCCAGGGTCTACTCGTCTGTATTGGCTGGCCCCGTGTCACCACGAATCATGGCCAATTGGAATTCCCGATATCCGTTGAGCCCGCCAGAAATGCAACCCAAAAAAGATCGTGGTCGTCATCCTGAGATGATAGATCAGATGAAAGCTCAATGGGTCAGACATTCGGCCTTTCTTTCGACAATTAACTGGCTCGCCTTGGGTCGAAACCTTTGCTTTTTTTCTTACGGGTTTCTTGATTTATGACGATGGGGCGGGACAATGCAACTCGAATAAAAAGGCTCTCCCTCTCCTTTGACACATAGTCTTTGCCGATGAACTCGTTACAAACCGAGGGTATCCTAGTCTACAAGACGCGTAGCAATATTTGAGGGTCCCGGTCCAAGAAGAACTCGAATAATGGCTGGTGTCTTTATAACAGGAGAGCAGCTCCAGGAGCTCGCCGATGCTCTCCCACCTATAACGCCAAAAGACCTAGGGCCGGCCGTCGAGGGCTTGGCCATCACCTTTGGCACCATCAGCTTTATTGCTGTATGTCTCAGAATATATGTCCGAGCGGGTTTGTCTGGGGTATCCCCAAGGCTACTGGGCATCGAAGATTACCTTTCAATTCTCGCCGCTGTAGGTTGGCTAGTTTCTTATTCTTGGGAAGATGACTAATTGGAGGCAGCTGTTAATAATACCGGCTGTTGTCTTTAGCGTTTTGGGAGCACGATATGGGGTTGGATGCCACGACAACAATATTCCCTCGCAGATATATCTGATACGCGCCGTCCAGTACCAGACAATTTGGGTACCTTTATACCTTATCTCATCGACCTCTATTAAATGCGCTATTGGTTTAACGTGCACACGATTGGATCGTCGGAAGCGAGTTATCATCCCTTTATACACCAATATGGTCGTCATAGTTATCGTGACGATTCTAGGGTTGGTATTTACTTTCTCTCTGTGCAGGCCGTTTGCAGCGATATGGAACCCTTTATTGTATGTTTTACCGCTGCCACAACTTCTTTATTTTGACTTACTTAACCCGATAGGGGGCACTGCCAAACGAAAATCAGTATTCAGCTGGTCAGTTACATCACCTCGATCTTCCAAATGGCAACCGATTGGGTTTGCGCCATCATCCCGTTCTTCATCGTTTCAAAGCTTCAGATGTCTCTGCGACGAAAGTTGTCGGTCATTCTTCTTCTCAGCCTTGGTATCTTAGCAAGCATCGCAACATGCATCCGAATGCCGACCACATACGAGTTCAGCGTCCAAAAATATGAAGAAAACCCAGCCGAGGTAGCATGTATGTGTAACGTTTTCTCTTCTCTGGGATGCACTGACATGGACCCTGTTGCCAGACAATCTTGGCATTGTGACCTTGACTTCCAATCTCGAAGTCTGTCTTGGAATAATCGCATGTTCCCTCCCTCCTCTTCGAAAACTCTTTAAATTTTACTATGACTCTTCCTACGGTAGAAGCCATAATTACACGCCAGAGGTATGTGTTGTTGAAAACTTTCCATTCAACTGGTATCTTAGTATTTCTTTGGCTTCTGCCGATATTTCCTTCCTGCCTAATCCCTAATACTTCTCCGAGCATATGCTGATTGGTTTTCATTTTGCACAGAGCGATGGTTATGCTGCTGGTGGCTCAGGCCAGGTCATGATGCTTGCTTCAATCAATCGTCAGAAGGGGACATCTCAAACTGTGCCCCCCTCACGGTCCCAAGACAATGTGTCAGATGATGACAACTCGAGTAGCCGGGGAATTGTCCGCAGGATGGAAGTTTAGATTTAAATACATAGTATATATATATATATATATATATCATGAATAGTTAATGCATCCTAATCACTAGCTGAGTGGCATGTCGTATAAGCCGTAGTGTACACCTGCGACTTGGTCAAAGAATATTATAATAACTATTGTCTATTAAGTACATTATGACCCATGAAGGAAGTCGATGCTGAAACTCCAGATAAACCTGTAAACCCAAGAATATCCAGACTAAACATTTTAGTTGCTAAGAACAGGAGACTGTCCATCCCACTCGCTGCTTTCAGCTGCATCAACAAGCCACTTCCCAACAGTCTCCCTAGTAATCTTAGGCATCCAAGCGCAGCCCTTTCCATCATCTGGCCAGACCTTGACAGGCTGAGCCTCACCCTCCACCAGCATAACTGGCCGAGAAAGAACAAACGTCAAGCCGCTCTCGCGCACCAGACGGTCAACTTCATTATGGTCCTTGAGTCCAATGCCCATGCTTCCATGGCTAAAGATCATCTTCCCAGGAAGATTCATAGAGCGCCAAGATGATCCTGCGCCTTGAGCTGAGTTGACAATAATCTTGGGCTTTGAGATATTGGTCTGGTTAATAGCAGCGAGGAGAGCGCGCATGCTGACAGCCATGAAATCAGGTGTAGTATCAGGATGCAGAGCTGCAAAAGGCGACTCTGTAACTCTAACCTGTGCAAGGGCAGAGATGACAACTTGAGGGGGCTGGGGTGTTGTAAGAGCCTTGACAATGTCTGATTCTGAAATTGGTGTACCCTGAACGAGGGTGAGGTTGGAGTGAGAGGAGAGTTTAGCGGAGTTTATATTGCGGACGAGGGCGGTGACTGTGTGGCCTCGAGACAGAGCTTCTTGAACAGCCAGAGAGCCATTGCGACCAGTTCCGCCAATGAAGAGGAAGTGCATCTTGAAGAGTTGTTTTTGGTGGAGATTTGTGATTGGTAGGGTAGATCTGTGTAAATCACAGATGCCAAGCGTGAATGATGGTGATAATGCTCTGGTAATTGTGAGACTGAGAGTCAACCTTGGTAGCAAAAGTGTTTGAGAAAGCTTTCGAAGAAGATGATTGAGTGTGTGTGAATTGATAAGTACAACCTACAGAGTGTCGCATCCTTAGTCTTTATAACAAACCACCCTCCCATTCCTCCCTCTTTACTCGGCCGATACACTCGGTCCCGACCTCTCGGCCGGGCGGCTCAAATGGTTGTGTGAAAACTTTGCCGCAGCTTAGGAATCAGCACTAACGAATCCGAGAGGATTCTGCGTCAGAGCGGGCGCAGTCTAGGCCATGATTAAGCGATATAGCCTATCTAAAGGCTGTGCTGACCAAGAACCGGCCGACAAGTAGCGGTTATCGGCCGGATGGATTGACTCGGCCGGTACGTGAGGGGTTTTGGTGAAGCTAATTGGTCGAGACGGATGTGAACGGCACGATTGTGTGAGAATGAAGGGATTTTTGGCAAAAGACCGACGCCAAGCAAATTACCGGAGGATGAGGATAGTTTGCTTTGAAAAGACCGGAAGAATTGTGTTGGAGGGTGGTTGAGGGGCGTTGTGTATATATAGGACGATAGGGGGAGCTGGTGATGAGGATCAGAAACTCATCACGCATACAAACACTCAAGTATTCCACTACCATCTACTCTTCACAATCAACAAAGGGAAACTACTTTAAACTACAAACCCACAAACCTTGAGCCTTCTTACTCTATCATTTCTTTCATAATGTCATCCCCCAAGGTCGCCATCATCGGAGCAGGCCTCTCGGGTCTCGCCCTAGCTCTCGCCCTCCACCAACAAGGCATCGAGAGCGTAGCCTATGAACAACAAAGCGCCCCCCTTGACATTGGCGGCGCAATCATGCTCTCCCCCAACTCCCTCCGCGCACTTGACAAACTCGGTGTCTATGAACGCATGCTTCCCAAGAGCTACAAGTTCCAGGAGTTGAACTTCTTCTCTCAAGATGACAAGCTCGTTGATGTCTTTGAGTTTGGAAACGCAGAGAAATACAGATACCCTGGTATTCGTGTTTATCGCTTCGAACTCATTAATATTCTTCTTGATCTTGTTCGCGAAGCGGGCATCAAGGTTGAGTATGGGAGAAAGTTCGAGCGTATTGTTAGTGAGACTGAAGATAGCGTTACTTGGCGCTTCACCGATGGGAGTGAAGAGACTGCTAGTCTTCTTGTCGGTGCTGATGGTATTCACTCTCGTGTTCGAAAGTATCTTCACCCCAATCTTGAACCAAAGTTCACAAACATGATTGGCGTTACAGCCGCTGTTCCTACGAAACAACTCAAGCTGGAGAACGACGAGTACAAATTACCAGCTACTTTCATGCACGACAAGCACGGCGCTTTCATCATTGCGCCGCAATTGGCTGACGGCTCGGAAGTTCTTATTGGAAAGCAGAAGATGTTTGTTGGTGAAGATCCAGGTCGTGATGCTTGGAAAGCTATGAAGTCTGACAAGACGTGGTGCGTTGACTTTCTACGCGAAGGAAACAAAGATTTCCCTCCTATTGTCGCCAATTCGACCTCGGAGATTTCACACGACAAGATCAACCTTTGGCCCTTTTATCTTCTCCCCAAGCTTGAGAAGTGGGCATCTAGCGACAAGCACGGTCGAGTCGCCATTCTAGGTGACGCAGCACACGCCATCCCTCCTACCGCTGGTCAAGGTGTGAATCAGGCTTTTGAAGACGTGTATACTTTCGCTGGTGTTCTAGGACATCTGAAGCAAAAGAACAGCGAGGGTCTTGGTGATGCTCTTGGTCGATGGCAGAAAGGAAGACAGGAGCGGGTTGATGAGATCATTGAGTTGAACAATGAGATTAACAAGAGGAGGATGCCTAAGCAAGCTGATGTTGAGACTAAGCCTTTTGACATTGATTGGCTTTACTCGGTTGAATTGGATGAAATGGTGGGACAGTTTGTCAATGGCAACTGAAATAAGGAGGCTTTGGGTTGAGCAGTCTTTTTGGATAGGCAGAAAAAGGACATAGGGTTATAATGACAGGATAGTGATAAACCATATACACATGCACGTTCCACCTACAAATCTGAAAGCTCGTTGATTCTTTGTTTCTATCTTTCCATCTACATCGAACTGTCAAGCAATAAATTCCACTCTCGCAGTTCTCTTTTTTCCTCAGCAAATCCGAAATCCAGTGATGTGATGGGCGCTCTGCTTAGAGTGACTTAATTCATGGCTGCAAAGGGATAAGTTTCAGTGCATCGGCCGTAGCCGTACGTTCGCACTTGACCCGGCATCCCTAGTCTTTGACGCCTCTCTTCAAGTTGTTGGATAAATATGTGAGCAGTTTCTGTCCAAAATGCCTCAACTGCTGTAGTCAAAGCCGCATCCATCACTGCCTTTTGTATTGGATTATCAATGGTTAACTCAAAAGGCAGAAGAGGATTGGTTTGTAGAGGTTTGATTAAGATATGAGGAGTCAGCCACAGACGGAGGAGGGGTGTAAAGATGGGAAGCAGTGTCTCAGGGGTTGGGGGGTTGGGCAGAGCATTAACTTGATAGATTGCCGATTGGAGAAGACTCAGTATGGATTTCTTTATAGTAGTCAAGAGTCCACAGCTGGTCATAACAAGCCCGGATCAAGGATCTTTAGGCTCTTTTTGTATCAGGACGAGTGACGAGTTCACTTATACACAATCCAAAACACGTAAGTGCCTTGCATATCTCCTGGCCGTTTACACACTCTACACCGTTATTATGCAGCTGTCTAATGTTTGTTAGGCAATTATATCCTTGACCTGTCTCTCGCTGGTACGCTTCTTCACGACATCGGCCCATTAGCCCTCTTCATGCCAAAGCCCAGTACCCGCTATAGCATAACTCCAACCCAGACGTTCTATGTAGCATCATCAGATGGACTTGCCAGAGATCCTGTCGACAAATACTTGCTTCAGTGAGCATGCGAGGTCGATTTTTGTCAGGCTTCAAACCACAGAAGTGCATATTGTTCACTCGGAGCTGGGAGTGCTGACCACTCAGATTAGACCAAAATTATAATAGACTTAATTGCTGAGTTAAGGATTTTATTGCCCGTTAGTAAAGTCACTATCTAGATAGGTTATTGTATCGCTGTCGATGTCTCTCAATGTCAAAGTAAAGTATTTTGGGCACCTATCTCCATGTATGAGTTCCCGAGGCGTGGACCTGACTTTCAACTCTCTGATAATGCAAAAATAAATGCTGCCAGAAGTCATGATGTAATTGTAGTTGAGCTATTGTGAACAGGGGGATGACGCGACCACCGTTGCCTACCGCGAAGGCTGTTTTAGTCAGCCTTTTTTCATGTGATTTGAATAAATAATGTTATTAATATAACTCTCCTGAACTCTACTCTCTTTAAAAACCCATCTTTCTCTGCATATTAGCTATATACCCTAAACCTAAAACGCTTACTGATGACCACGGCGACAAGGGGACGAAATATAAAACAAAGAAGGAGAGAGAGCTTCTAAACGACACCGGCAAGTTAGTAAACTCGCATTATTCTCATACGTGCTAAAGAATAGTCTTGACCAGAAACGATGGCTCGCTGGCTTCATTGGTTCAATGACAAGTAATAACAAGATAGCCTGCAACAAAACACTATCGTATCACCAATCTAGGGCCTCTATCATTGCCCATAAACAAGTGAATGCCCAGAGATATGATCAACCCATATTCTCTTCCTCTCTCTATCAATCAATCAGCAGCTCTCACCTTCATTGTCTCAACGCCTGCAAGGCCAAACAAGGAAATAATGGTGCTATGTAAGCAGCTTTGACATAAATTTCAGTTAAGAAATCTATTTCCAAGTTAAATCTATTTGCCATAAGTGTAAATAATAGAGCCAATAGGCTGGACAAGAAGTACAATTAACTAGCTCCAAGCAAGGCGCGATGACTCGACAGTGACAACTGCTAGCCCGCCTAACCTCAAATTTGCCACGATGTGTGCTTTGACACCCCCAAAAGATATTGGTCGATGTTCAACCAAATCCATACCAGCGCCTCTATACTTCGGTCTCGACAGGGATGGGCACAGCTTTGCCACGCGTCAAAGAAACACCATCCACATAAAAGCTGTAAGAAACGCCCTGGTTTGCCGTGATAGTAATGCAAAGATCGGTGGAATCAATGCTTGGGCCGACATATGAGAAAGTATGGGAAAAGTCGTTGTAGGTATTAAACCCGGCAATACCGGATTCCCCAGAGTTGTATACCGCATCAATGGACAGTTCAGCGGTATTAACATTGTCCTCGCACACGACTATGTTTGAACCAAACGACTTGATACAATTCTGACTGACCAATGCCTTGAAAGTGTACTCATAGCCCTGCTCAACTTCGACGCGTTGGCAAACCTTGGCGGTATTCTGATCGAAGTCTCCAGGCAACCGCCTATGGAAAGTTAGTACAGAACAGTTGGTGTTTTGGGTCTATGGGAATACTTACAGACACTGATCTCCTTCGGGGCAGAATCCTTGTGTGATCTCTGGGCTGGCTCCTGTTGCCTCCCATGGATCGATGGTAGAATCTTCGAAACCACCATTTTCCACGATATTAGTAATCTGAGGCTCAGCCGAAGTGGTGGTGACTTCGATTGTTGTGCTGGTGCCCTCTTCGGCTGCTGTTGAGGTCTCAGTCTCTTGGGAAGTGAGGCCAGTAGTAGTTGTCGCGAGTTTGGTAGTAAAAGAGCTGATAGATTCAACATCTGTCTGAGACTCAGTTACAGTCAAAGTCTCTTGAGAAGCCAAGCCAGAAGTAGTTGTTTCAAGTCCGGTAGTGAGGTCGGTTGCAGAAGACGATATAGTTATGGAGGATTCAATGCTTGACTCAGACCCAGTGACGCTTAGAGTCTCTTGAGAAGTTAAGCTGGTAGTCGTTGCAGTCGAACCTCCAGTTGTCGTAGTGCCAATTTCGCTGCTGAATGACGATGTTGTTGTTGGCCGAGGATGGGGGACACAAGCCTAGAAGAACCTGGTTAACTCTTAGAACAACTGTGGCGTTTGAGAACACTTACTCGAGCGGCGCAGAGGCCCGCGCCCAAGATTAGGGAACCAAAAGTACTAGCGACACGCATTTCGGACAGGTTTAAAAAAGAGCGACTGAAAGTAAAAACGAGTGACATAAAATGCAGAAGAAAAAATGGAAAGAAAGGAAAAGAGCAAAAGACGAAATATTCCTTATTTTAATGCTTACTCGAGAGCTGAATTGCGAGCTGGAACTATCGATGTTTAGGGTGCGCTAATCGAACAGATTTAGCTAGCAGATTCAATAGTTCGCTGCTACGACCCCTACATTTCAGGCGTAACGCAGGTACAACTCTGCTAATTTGTAAGTTAATTAATTAAATCATTCTTTCAGATAAGTAATTGTAGGACCCTAAATGCAGAAGTTGAGAATAATCTTATCTCCACGATCGGCATAACTCAGTTCCAGTATATATAAGTATATATAACTCCTAGCGTGGTCTCAGAATTTTACAAGCTGAATAAACAAGCCCAACAGCTTGTATTTTCCTTTTTTCTCTCTATATCGAACAGCTAGATGATAATCCTCTGTCTAGGCTTCCGCTTTCGGGCGACATTATATGATGTTACTTTCCCCCTTCTTGTACTTATCAAACAACAGCCCAGCCGATGTTACTCAACTTTAACTGCTCCCTAATCTAGTATTCTTTCTAGCATCCTATATAGTAGACTATGCCACTCTTGTACTGCTGTAAAATTGTGCGTATTCCCAACTGGAAGCTCTGACATGATCCATCGCTTTCTCAAACTTGTACCGATCCTTCTCACAGCCTAGGTCTAATCGCTCAGAGTGTGTTGGCTGCAGACACTCTGTTTTTTCCTGACCAAAATCGTACTCCCATTTGTATATCTGGACTTTAGTTCCAATAGCCACAGCCCCAAACATCTGGAAAGATCCGTTGGCATTATCCTTTAGCTGTTTACTGAGTTGGTCGGCAGCCAATTTCCAACCATGTTCTGTATCGTGTTCCCAGCTCTTGCAGACAACTTTGAAGACCTCATACTCTTCGATCTCTCCCGAGCTTGCCCGCCAGACATGTCGAACCTTGAAAACAATTGCATCGAGTTCCTCATCGCCGGGCCCAGTCAAGGCTTTGATGGCAAGCAAGTGGGCCTTTTCTCCCAGAAGGGGGAACCAAGTACCCAAGATAGTGTTCCAAAGAGTCTGAATGGGTCGTATGTCGACGGCATCCTTCGCTGCAAAATAGCAACTCATGAAACCGGCGTTGTAAGGATTGAAAATCTGTCCATCCGACATGTCGCGTAGATATTGACGGCGAATTTGAGGCAAGTTCGGCACTTGAAGTGATTCTGTAAAATAACTCGATTTGAGATTTCGTGCTTGGTTTGGCAGGTCAATGCAATGCTAAAGTTATCGCAACCTTGACACCAAGCCTCAAAAGTGAGGAGTTGCAGATTGTGCCTCAGGCACATACACAGACCCCCTGGTGGGCTTTCACAGCCTCCCCAGAGGATGGATGTAGTAAGCAAGCATTGAGCACCAGGGGAAGAAATGCATAAACAAGCTTAGCATAGCTTGGGCTAATTTAGGATGAAGCTACCAGACTACTCATCTATCGTTCTCATTTTAGCGTTCTTGAGATTTCATATGCCCCGAAGCTTCCGTTAGAATTCGATGATTTGATCAGGTGTTGGTAATGCCAAGCCCTTCTGTCCATTGACCCCTGTAGCCACCAGGCAGGCCCAGCTTGCTTTGGACAGAGGCTCTAAGCATCCGCAAATCACAGTTACAGCTTTCATTGTTACTCAACGGCCATTTCTCATTCGGGCTTATTTTAAGTTTCTATATAAAGATTAAACGCAAATTCGACAGTGTTGTATGCTTTCTATGGTGTGCTATTTGCTCTTACAGTTGTCGAATTTTTAAGCTTGTCTCTCGTCTAATTTTAAAATTAGGTGCTCGCTTCTGACAGCTTAAACCCGCTAGCTCTGAACTATCGAATACACTATCGATTTCTCTTAATGGAAGAAACATGACCTGAGCATTACAGATGGAAATATGCCGCTATGAGATGCCTAGATACTCTACTTTATTTTTTCTTTTTGCCTTTACCTCTCCTTTTCTTTCTCATCCTACTGCTTTTAGGCTTTTCCTCTGTCCTTGCTTGGGTTGAGTGACTGTCGCTCGTTAAGAATCCCGTCACTCATTAAACAAAGATCAAACATCATGCATTCGAAAAAGTTTTGCTTCATGGCTTTAAGCCACTTGGTGGCGCAATCGGTCGTCGCAAGTCCTTGCAAGCCGTTATCCTTCAGAACCAGTACGTTTAAACAAATATGGGGGTTGGCTGAGCTACTCAAGTAGTGCCAAGCCACTGGGAATAGCCTCATACCAACTAATTGGATTTCCAACACTAATGGATATTAGGTTCTAGCGCTCTCACTACGGTTTCCGAGTCTACCATTTCTGTCTCTGTGCCGTCATCTATAAGTTCGCAGACTATTGCCTTGGGGACAACCTCATCCGAGAGCGAGGACACTGCAACGCAGACAAATGAAGCCGAGACTAGTATAGCCACTTGGACTGCCATTAGCGCTTCCAGTTCGGATGTTGAGCCATCTGCGGGGATCGAAAGTTCTTCAGGCCTAATCGCCACAAGTACAGTCGCTTCTGAGACCGCAACTGTAACTAAGGGTAGTACTACTACTCTGGCTGATGATGTGACCACGACCACCATTATGCCTTCGGTCCTTGAAAGTACCGCTACCACGGAAGCAAGTGAGGTATCAACAGATCCTCTAACCCCAACCTCCCTCGATACTACCGCTACTACCGGAGAATCAACTACTATCCCTGTTGAAAGTTCAACAGTATCTGCAGTCAGCACAGCAATTATAGCTAGTGAGAACACTTCAACAGCATCTGATAACAGTCAAGCAACTACTACCAAGGAGAGCACTACGCTTGTCTCTGTAGGAAGCATGACAACGACCAAGGGGAGTGCGATACTGACTGATAGCACGGCTCCTATCACTTCTTCGTCTGAGCACAGTACAGCAGCACCAGCGGATACTACTACTATTTCTACCACTGTATCATTCGAAAGCCGTACCACAACATCTACAGACAGCACCACCATCGTTACAACTTCATCCGAGCCCAGTACTACAGCATCTGATAGCAGCACGAGCGCAGCTTATGCTACTAGTGCTACTACCACCGCTTCGTCTGAGAGCAGCGTTATAACTATAGCAACTTCGTCTGGGGATAGTACTACGACAAATGATGGTAGTACAACAACAGCAACAACAGATGATATAAGTACTTCTACTACTGCATTATCCGAAACCCGCACTATAACATCTGGAGATAGTTCTACAGTTGGAACTTCATCCGCAGAAAGTACTACAACCGAAGGCAGCACGAGCACTACTTATGACACTACTACTGCTACCACTACTCCGTTTGAAGAAGGTTCTACAACGACCGATGGCAGTACAAGAACAACCGGCGACACTACTACTACTACGGCTTTATCTGAAGGCAGTACTATGACTTCTTCAGACAACCCTACTTCAATTACAACTTCATTCGAAGCTAGTACTGCCACTACTTCATCCGAAGCCAGTAGTACAGTCTATGAAATGAGTAGCACGACATATAAGGGAAGCACTACTACTATTGCCACTTCATCTCAGGGCAGTACTACAACAACTGGTGAGAGCACTACAACGGATGAGATTACTTCCTCGGCTGCTGAAACAACCACTACCGCAGCAGCTACCACCGCTACTTGTTTCCCAACTATTGTTCTCGCGAATCCGACAGCATTATTCGGCCCAGAGGAAATTCACTTCGATGAATACGCAAGTGTCGAACTTCCTTTCCAGGTCGGCATATACGGCTCTTTCTCAAACACTATCTATGCTGCAACAAACGGCGTATTATCAATACTCCAGACCCCAGAAGTCAAGGTCTCCGGCAACTGGTACCTACCTCTTAGAGAATATCTCCCAGATGTTTCTATCCTCCCATACTGGAGTGACCAGTATATATGGACCGAGTTTTGCGGCTCAGGTATCTGGTATGAGGTTCATGAAACTACCAAGGGCCAGACTTTCACTGTTGAATACAGTACCGTGCCTCTTGTTGGTGATGGGATTGAGCTAAATCACTATTCGGTTAGTCTGTATCAGGACTATCCGGGATTGGTTAGGTATGAGTACTATAATACCGAGAGTAAGGGCCGATTTGCAACGGTTGGAGTTCAAGGAAAGAACACTTACTCGGAGTATTCTTATGACAGGGCCAACTCTATACCGAATCAGTTCTACATTGAGATTGATACCAGCAGTGGAGAAGCTATCACCACCACTGGCCAGTTGTGATGCAATGGCAGGACTACAACTGTATCTTGTGTGTTCTTGGGAAAGATTATATAGAAGAAGACACAGAACATAGTTACCGTGATACTTTTATTTTACCGTACAAAGCTCAGAATATCTCTGCACTGTAACCCCCGTACCATCGTAATGTTCTTTGCCTCTTGCTCCTGGTTTATGACGAAGCCCGCTTGAGTCCTCCGACCTTGCATCAGAGTCATCTGACCCAAACTACCTCAGAACATTATACAAGATATCAGCGGCCGCCTACAAGGTGTCACAGATGGAAGCCCTGTCACTCCGTATGCGGGATGCTGAGTAGTAGCCCGAGGGCCCGTATCATCTCGTCAATAATCCAATAGACAGCCAACTGCCACTCTGAACCATGTCAGTCAGTGGGGACCGTTGTGCATTTCCGAATCGACCCTTGACCGTATTTGGTATGGCAGGTTGCATTGCGATACGGATCGTGCGTTTAGATAGAAAGGCGTATCAAGCTTGTTTTAGTGCCAGTTCACGCTGGACTTGTAGACTTGACGCATCTTCAGGAGGTCTTCATCTTGACCAGAGTATCGCATCTTGTTTGACTGGCATCTAATTAACTAGCCAGGTCTCATTAATTCCCGTGGATGAACTGCCTGATGATGCGTCCTTTTCGTTCATGGTACTTGAGCGAGATACTCTTGTGCAAGCCAACCCATTTGCCGCTGATGACCAAATTGCCCTTGTAGCTGATATCCAGACAACCAAATCGTGTCAGTGGTAATACTACCTTCTCAATTGATTCAAAACCATCTCTTAGTCAGCAAGAACTTATGTAGTTTTCGTATAGTCTTCCCGCCGAAGGATTCCTTGGCAACATAAATCCCATCAGCCTAGGACCATTCCGCTACTAAAGCACCACCAAGAAGATGATGAGAATAACCTCAAATTCGGCCCCCAACCAGTCTCGATCAGTCCATACTTATCAAATACGACGCTGAGCATCTCCAATGCCATGGTAACAACAAATGCAGAGGCGGGTTGATGTTGCTTCACCTTCCGCTTTGGGCTTAGACGCTAGGCAAAAGGAGCAGTTGTAGCAAAAGTGCCAGACTTATCACTGCACCCGACTTCCGAAAATGTTGAATGTTTTAGCTTATTTTGGATACATCTTTCTGGGATCTTTTGATCGGGCTATCGCATTGATTGTGGAGGTTGGATGTCGTGGTGTTGATCGTGAATATTCAAGTATAAAAGAACGACGCTTTCACCATCAAGAGCTTCAGTTGACACTCAGGCTCAAACAGCTCAAACATTATAAAAATCACTTCAAGCCAATCTATAAACCGCCAAAATGAAGTTCCTCCCCATCGCCGTCGCCTTCTTTGCCACCTTCGCCATCGCAGCCCCCGCGCCCGAAGGCCAACTCCAAGCCCGTCAATGCATCTGCAAGAAAGTCGGCGACGACTGGATCTGCACCGGCAAGAAGTGCTACGACAAGGTCAAGCGAGACCTCGTTCCCCGCCAATGCTCATGCCACAAGGTCGGCGATGAGTGGCTCTGCGGCGGTCCCAAGTGTCCCAGAGATCTCCCCGAGGAGACTCACCTTGAGAAGAGACAGTGCTCGTGCCACAAGGTTGGTGATGAGTGGCTTTGCGTTGGACCCAAGTGCCCTAGAAGTCTCCCTGCTGAGGAGATGGGGCTTGAGAAGAGGCAGTGTTCTTGTAGGAAGATTGCGGGAGAGTGGATTTGCACTGGACGAAAGTGTCCTCGGGATTTGTCTCACCTTATGGGTGAGGAGTAATTTCTCTTCCTGACTGAGCAGCCAACTACTGAGTAAGTAACTTAATCTCTTATGCTTTTTATTTTAAAGTTTAACACTTCACCTTAGACGCGTTCTTTATACGCCAAGATGAAAGATTCTGGCCGATCATTAGCTCACCTATGCAAGGATTGCCTCCTGGCGAGAACTAGTCCAGTGCTATTCTGATAGTAGTAGTCGAACAAATATGAGTTATGAATTAAGACCTTGTTGCCTGTATATGATACAAATATCCCAGCGGGAAACGTAAAGCCCATCCATATGCTGAACAACTCAACCAGAGTTTCCCAACATCTACCTTAGAACCGTTCAATTTTGTGACATTCATTTCTCTATTTGTTACCTCATATATGGCTGATACCAAGATTATGCCTGCTTGCATTCTTTGTAGTAATTCTTTCTACCAGCACAAAGGCCTGTCTAGAAGGAAGAAGAAAAGGTTAGTACTTATCTCTTATGCTTATCAATATCTTTGCGCTACGTACCTGCAAGGTCATCCAAGATGATCAAAAGCAGCTTAGTCGTAGCACTTGTGTCGGCCGTTATACTGGCCAACGAGAATACACTCGTGTTTTCCGGAGTAGGGCCAGCCTTTGTCGTTCTTTGGGTAGTAGTCTGGGCAGACACAGTTGACGTGTCCAAACTTTGGCTCGCACTTGATAGCACAACGCTGCTGTTTGCCAACTGGGTTTCCATCAACAAAGTAGCATTGTCCGTACTGGTGGATAGGGCATGTGAAGGCTTGGGCGGCAGTCATAAGTGACCCAATGATAAAGAGTTTAGAAATATGCATCTTGTATGAGAGGTATAGACAGGCAGATGATAAGGGAGGAAGTAATTGTTGAGTTGAAGATGTCTAGACTCAACAGGGCGATATGAGAGTCCTTTTATACCTCATTTTTTGTCCCTTTTTAGTTTGGCAAATTGCATACAATCTGTCTAATATGTCCAGAGATAGGCCTCAAAGTTTCTGGCCCCCAAGGTGCCAAGAAGACTCCTTCCAAAGCCCGATCCCAGTATTACGTGGCTTAGACTCTCCCGAAGTTCTGCAAACAGTGCTGGTTTGTCACTTGCCACTATTCACACCAAAGTAGATAGTCAATTTGACTGGCCTTCGTCCTATGACACGACGATATGTCCTCACTCAAGTGACGCCGAGCTGTACTGTGTAGTGGTAGTACAAGCTACAGTAGTGCCCTCTGTTGTCACGTCATGAACACTAAAGATCTACATCCGAGCGGGCCTGATCGACAAGAGATGAGTATGTTTACTGGCGCCCTGCTTTTCAGCTACCCACTCGTCTCTTCCCGTCCCGTGTCTTCGCGCCCGACGACTGCTAATTGACTGGCAGTAGTTGCTGACTGACTTTGTTGCCAAGCATATTTCCTTGCTGGTACAACTCTAATGGGAAATCTCCGAACATCATGTCAGTAGGAAAGAGAAGAGAGTTAGTCTTGTCAGATGAACTGATTCGGCACTTGAACTTTCAATGTCTTGGCCATGATGATCTCGGTTGCGGATATCCGTCCTGTCGCGGGTAATGATGGGGGTTGGATGTCTAATCTTGCGCTGCCCAACCCTCAATCACCACAATTCTGACAGTCCAGTGGGCCTATGTTGATGTTAATCAATTCCATTGAAACTTTATCATTGGTGCAAGTTGAAACCCTATGGTTAGCAGCGCTAGCCACGCGTTCTTAACAGTTGTATTTAGGATCATTTGTTCATGAACTTCTTTCAGCGCCCTCCACTGTCAAGCGTGACCCGGCGGCAAGCTCTTCGTTTCTCCAACAGTGTAGACACTACCTCAAACGTCTTCCATTGTGTGGCTGATCGACGTGGTTATATATCCTTCCACATCCATATAGAATTAATTTGATCATTATGCCTCATCATCCTTTTTCCTGCGGCAATTGCCTCAGTCATCCAGAGAAACATTTCAAAGAATTCGGAATGATATCACCGAGGCAGAGGTTACGCGGCATTCTAGAAAAATCCCAGCTTTTAATCGAAAGGCTCATAGCTCCAAAGACTGTCAACCACCGTGGGCGATCTACTTTTTCATGCAGTCCCCAGATTGAAGGAATTAGTTTCGGAGCTAACCCAACCTTGTTGACCTGTAGGCACTTAAGCATAACTGACTTAACCTTTGTCTCCACTCTGCTGTAGTAGGCGAGCAACGTCATTATCACATGGCGGAGTCATTCTCGTGTCGCGGAATTGGTTTGGTGCTTAATCTGGTCAAGGCTAAGCAATGACATTGGCAAACTAGATTAGTGCCGTAGAAATTCGGAGGCTCGGTAATAAAGCCACATATCTATCTCAGCTGAGGGCGCCTCATTTGGGAGTCTCGCCTAAGTCTTAACAGCCATGACCATCTCATACAGCGATCAATCGCTATAGCAAATTGATTGATACTTTGAGCTTATGATATCAAGATAGTATATCAAAAAAACCTAATTAATTTAGGGTTCAGGCAGAACCTGCTGCCTAGGCTATATATATATAAATCTTCGGCTAAGAATATCTTCTCATTTGATATATATTAAACCTTTATAACGACTCAATCAGTAACCTTATTTGCAGCTGCTTGGGGTATAAGAAGTTCGCTATAGCAGATATGTTGCAGCACCAATGTTGTAGATTTGCTACATTTCTTCAACACCAAGTAACTCATTAAAGCGTTTATTAATCTACTGCATTTATTATTTTATGTATGAATAATATCAAGATCATGCTCCCTCTCCCCTCTTTTGACCTTCCACGCTGCACTATGACTAAGTCGTACAAGCTCCATCACAAACTCGCTAATCTCCTGAATATGCTCAATCTCCTCCATCGGAAGTCTGTCGGACGGTATCTTTCTCGTGATATTGCTTATCGACGACAAGATATGCAAATCATTATCGGCCGAGGAACCAAGCGGATGAATAAGAATATTCATAAACAGCGGCATCGCAGCCATAGGCGCATAGTGCGAAACAATCCATAACGAATCTTCTTTCCAGAGATCCACTATCGTGTCGAGTATTCGAAATATGGAACGACTTGCTTCGATGGAGAGATCGGCGCTAGAGTGGACTACGCTGTGGAGATCATCTGGGAGATTCTCCTCCAAGTCGCCGCATTTTCGAACCAGCGTGTGGATGTTGATGATGGTGAAAAGGTAGTCGAGCTGCAGGTTTATGAGATATGTGCGATCCTGTAGACTCATCGTCGCGGGAAGTGAGAATGATAAATCTGATAAGATGGATAATCTCGGTCGATAGCGTGGATCAACCAATAGGCGCCATTCCTCGAGCTCATCATCAAGTTGTCGAACGTGCGCCAGAAGTTCACCTTCAGTGTACTTGAACGCTCTTGGAGAACAGAGAAGTCGGCTTGCATTTTCCTTGATTTTTGCAAGGTTTGTATCTCGTGGATGACTGTACCATAACGTCTGGTCTTCTGCATCACTTATGTCACAGTGATCTGAAGTCAGGAGTGGCGGCTTGTCTGTTTTTAGGGACATATCTTTGTCGAAGCAGTAGCACATCCAAAACAATCTTCGAATGTGAAGTCTTGTTTGGTCGTCAAATGTTGGAATGTGCTGAGGAAAGATGGCGAGTCTGGATAGAGGGAAATGACCGCCGAGATCACATACCATGCGACACGCGCTTGCGAAGCTGACGGCAGCTTCACGGCAGTGCCCTCTGGTTTTCTGACTTGCCCACTACTTTCATGAGCCTCATTTTCAACACTCGGTGATTTTGATCACTTACCAAAAGCAGAGTTCCTTGCAAACTATCCAAGCTGGTATTGCCACTCACCATCCCCAACAAACGGGAGGCCTCATTCACACAATCCCTCGGCTCAAAAGAAAATCCCAACTGTTGAGCATCAGTCGTCCTAACAACAAGAGCAATCATAGCCCAAAGACAAGCTTCAGCCGGCGCCCTCCGTCCAAGGTCAACAACCCCATCATCAAAAGCCCTACTCAGCGTCCCCTCAAAGAGGCCTCTCTCCAAAAATGGAAAGATAACAGACGTTTTGGACTTGAAAAATGACTCAACCACATGGGCGCAGATAGCTCTCGGCGGTAGAACCCTCGGTGTTTCAGAAAATGAAACAGAGCCAAGCGGTGGCGCAGGACTACCGAAAATGTCGAAATTCTCAAGGAATACGCGCTCACCTGCGCCGTCTGAAATCCATTGCCAGCCCCGGTCCGAAAGAATACCAATTCCTTTAAAGTACCAATTCGTGCCGATATGACACCGGCATAATTTGTAAACAGGCTTTGACCGTGTTGTAGGCGATACTCCAATCGGACTTATCACCGGCTGGCGATTAGTTGGGGACGAAGCGAAGCGAAGGCTCGTTGGCTCAGACCATGGTGAGGGGTTTCCAACCGACATGTTTGTACTATTAGACAGCGCTGTTTGAAGGGCCTCCTCGAGCGTTTCCACGCGGCGTGATAATTCCTGGACGACATCGGATGTAGTTCTAATTGCATCAGTCTGAAGCACCCAATGGAACGGTTCGGTCTTGGCGGTCACAAAAAACAAGCTTACCGTTTATTCGGGTCCTTCTGGATCACTCTATCAAAGGTGCATGTGAGCCCCTGGCTGTCGCACCAGTCACATGGATCACCTTGAGTTTTGATCAGGCATTGAATCTATAGCAGGGTTAATTCTTAATTGCTCCTGTCGGGTGATGTCATTGTGAAGTGAGGGAGGGAAACAAAACATGTTTTTATTACCTTTCGCTTATAGCATATGTCGCAGGCTCGACGGGGAGGCATTATGACAGTGATGGGATGGGGAATGTAATCGGAGAGACGGAAGTGAGATGTGGGAGAGATTGACGGAGAGGCGGATTTCCGTGGGGGCAGAATGTGTTGGTGCTAGTGTACAGTTGGCATAAGACAGCACGTGGATCTGTTTAAATCGTGTTAGCGAGACAGGGATCAAGATCAAATCATTGTGATTGTCTTGCGCGCATTTACCGCTGAGGCCTTTGAGGGGAGAATTTCTTCCGCCGTGTCTTCTTCAAGACACTGAATTGACGATAAAAATGTTGGTGAAAAGGACAGAATAAACTTGCAGATGCCAAACGAGCAGACGTTTCATCTTGATCCCAAATCTCGATCTGTCAAACAGGCCTCCCAGCTACAGGGTAGCATCACAGGTCTCCAGTTTTGCTGTAAAGCTGCAGCCCATCGATCAGCACCTCAATTCCACAACGTAATGGTGAACAACAAGCGAGATTCTCTTATTGCGGGGGGGGGATCTGATAATTACAACACATACTCGTCACTTAATAAGCTTGATTGGGCGGTATCATCGAGTGAGGCTGTGCAATGCACAAGAAACAAGATCAAGCTATGGTCAGAGCTCCCAATTTCATTTCCGTCTCCGATTACATAAGTCACAGCCCGCTTCTTACACGCTGTTTCATTGGCTGTGGAAAAGAGCTCCCTTGTTGCCCAGTTCAGCCATGGTGTAGATCTTGGCCGTATCAAGATCTCGGAACTCCGTTGTCCGATGATTACAGCAAATGTTTCGTTTATCAGATCTTTTAGAGTTGATCGATTGGTGGGACTCGACACCTCCTTTATTGGTACCGACAACAGCTCCCCTGTAGTCTCAAGCTAAGCTTTTCAAACAAAAAATGCAGCTTCCAGCAAATGCTAGCAAACATCCATAGATATAAATTGTAAATACCCCACGTACTCAACCACCATGACTCACCCATCGCAGCTCACTGGTTTGGAGCTCACTCATATTCTTTCACTTCTTTTGCCAAGGGCTTAGCATCATGTCTGGCCATCTTGACCCCAAGGCCCTGTTAGATCCGCGCCAGCGATCAATCAGTGAAGTTGGTACCATCTCTTCAGCTGGTGATACCACCGTTGTTCCCAGCATCAACACCGCTGAAATTCCCCAATATCACGATGCTGGCAACGAGAAGCGTTTTCCTCACGATCCCAACAATCCCTTCAATCACAGCCCAGAGGTTCTGAACCAATTACTCGATCCCAAATCCCTCGATGTTCTCAAAGGCCTCGGCGGGCTGTCTGGCCTGGCAAAGAGTCTCAATGTAGATCTCAATGCAGGTCTTAGCGTTGATGAGCTCAACAACCAGAATTGTCCGCGCATCAAAACCTATGGTCGCAATCAACTTCCTGCCAAGAAGCCAAAGTCAATTTGGAGACTTGCCTGGATTACATTCCAAGAAGCAGTCCTCATCATGTTGACTGTCGCTGGTACAATCTCTCTTGCTCTCGGTCTATACGAGACTTTTGGTGCCTCTCATAAACCTGGTGATCCTACCCCTGTTGACTGGGTTGAGGGTGTTGCTATTCTCGGCGCTGTCGTTATTGTCGTGGTTGTTGCTTCGCATAACGATTGGCAGAAGGAGAAAGCGTTTGTGAAGCTCAACACCAAGAAGGATGACAGAGAGGTCAAGGTTCTGAGATCGGGCAAGTCTATGCTTGTCAATGTCGCTGATGTGGTTGTCGGCGATGTTTTATATCTCGAGCCGGGTGATTTGATCCCCACTGATGGTATTTTCATCCAAGGACATAACGTCAAGTGCGATGAGTCGACTGTCACTGGTGAGTCTGACGCACTCAAGAAGACTCCTGGTGCGAAGTGCTTCGACAATGACCCAGCCCGCACAAAAGAACCCGATCCGTTCATCATCTCTGGCTCTCGAGTCCTCGAAGGCATGGGAACATACCTCTGTACATCCGTCGGCGTCAACAGCAGTTTCGGCAAGATCATGATGTCCGTCCGAACAGACATTGAGTCAACACCTCTCCAGAAGAAACTCGAAGGCCTAGCTGTTGCTATCGCTAAGCTCGGTGGTGGCGCTTCACTCCTCATGTTCTTCATTCTTCTCTTCCGCTTCTGTGCTAATCTCCCTGGTGATGATCGACCAGCCGAGGAGAAGGCCTCGACGTTTGTTGATCTACTTGTCGTGGCTATTGCCATCATTGCTGTCGCTGTGCCTGAAGGACTTCCCCTTGCTGTTACTCTTGCGTTGGCTTTTGCGACGACGCGTCTTTTGAAGGAGAACAACCTCGTTCGAGTTCTCAGGGCATGTGAGACTATGGGTAACGCGACTTGTATTTGCTCTGACAAGACAGGAACTTTGGTACGTGGCCACTGCCCAGCGCATTTACGTCTGCTAACCTTTTAGACTACGAATAAAATGACAGTTACCGCCGGTCGCTTCGGATCCTCCAGCTTCGGCGCCGATGATATTCCAACCTGGGCATCCAACCTCTCCCAAGACACCCGCAAGCTCATTACCCAATCCGTCGCCGTCAACTCGACCGCCTTCGAGGGCACCAACGAAGGCGACGCCCCCTTCATCGGCTCCAAGACCGAAACCGCACTCCTCCAGCTCGCCAAAGACCATCTCGGCATGCAATCCCTTGCCGAAGCACGAGCGAATGAACAAATCGTCCTCATCGAGCCCTTCAGCTCTCTCAAAAAGTACATGCTCGCTGTGATCAAGGTTCCCACTGGGTACAGGGTTCTCATCAAGGGTGCTTCAGAGATTATGGTTGGGTTCTGTTCTACTGAGGTTAACCCTGCTACTGGTGCTGTTGAAAAGTTGGATAGCAAGGCTGCTGATGATGCTATTATGGCTTTTGCGAGAAAGTCCCTTCGTACTATTGGACTTGTGTACAAGGATTTTGAGGAGATGCCTGATCTTGAGAACCTGGGCGATCTGACTCTCCTTGGTATTGTTGGTATTCAAGATCCTGTTCGACCTGGTGTTCCTCAAGCTGTACAGAATGCCAGACGCGCTGGTGTTGTTACACGCATGGTTACAGGCGATAACCTCGTCACAGCTCGCGCTATCGCTACAGAATGCGGCATCTTCACCGATGGTATCGTAATGGAAGGTCCCGAGTTTCGCAAGTTGTCTGAGGAGGAGCTCGACAAGGTTATTCCTCGTCTTCAAGTCCTTGCCCGTTCTTCACCCGACGACAAGCGCATCTTGGTCACGCGTCTCAAGATCTTGGGAGAAACAGTCGCTGTGACTGGTGATGGTACTAACGATGCGCCTGCTCTCAAGGCAGCAGACATTGGGTTCTCAATGGGTATTTCTGGTACTGAGGTTGCGAAGGAGGCTTCTGAGATTATCCTTATGGATGATAACTTTGCTTCGATTATTACTGCGTTGAAGTGGGGACGGGCTGTCAACGATGCAGTGCAGAAGTTTTTGCAGGTATGTTTCTTGTACTTGAAGTTGAATAAGTTGCTAACTTGTCAAGTTCCAAATCACCGTCAACATCACCGCTGTTATCCTCTCTTTCGTCACTTCCATGTACAGTGATGACATGGAACCTATCCTCAAAGCTGTTCAGCTTCTTTGGGTAAGTCACACAGATCTTCAGATAACTTAACATACTAATCTTGGCAGATCAACCTCATCATGGATACCATGGCTGCTCTGGCCCTGGCCACTGACCCCCCCACCGATGCTATCCTCGATCGACCTCCCCAACCCAAGTCCGCGCCCCTCATTACCATCAACGTAAGTCTACCATAACCCCCTTACAATACTACCACTAACTCTTTCAGATGTGGAAGATGATCATTGGTCAATCTATCTTCCAACTCGTCGTCGTCCTCGTTCTCTACTTCGCCGGCGGCTCAATCCTCAACTACAACACCTCCCTCGAATCCGAAAAACTCCAACTTGACACCATAATCTTCAACATCTTCGTCTGGATGCAAATCTTCAACGAGCTCAACTGCCGCCGTCTAGACAACAAGTTCAACGTCTTTGTCGGCATTCACCGAAACTGGTTCTTTATCCTCATCAACTGCATCATGATCGGTCTTCAAGTCGGAATCATCTTTGTCGGCGACCGAGTCTTTGATATCGATCCTAATGGTCTAGATGGTGTTCAATGGGCTATTTCTATTCTTGTTGCTGCGTTTAGTATTCCTTGGGGTGTACTTGTTAGGATCTTTCCTGATGAGTGGTTTGCCAAGATTGTGTGTTTCTTTGCGCCGCCTTTTGTGGCCGTGTATAGGTGGATGGCGAGGTGTTGGGGCGCGTTTATGAGGTTGTTTAGGAGGAGTAAGAAGGCGGATGATGAGGAGGACGGGAGCTCTACGGAAGAGGGGCAAAGTAAAGAGAAGTCTCCTGGTGTTGGGCCCATGATTGTTGAGCCTAGAGGTTAGATTACGACGTTGATATCAAGGATATATGGGAAGGATACTTGGCGAAGATTGGATAGGGAAAAACAAAAGTAAAAGGATGGTACTTGTGCAAACATGTTGTGTATTTTATGGCAATAGCCGGCGTTGATTAAAAGGAATAAATAGCGTATATCACTTTTATTGAATGAATTTACAAACTTTGATTTCATCAAGACTTAACAAACGTTCTATAGTCTCTGTGACATGCCTAAAGCACTATCAGTAGCGCAGCCGGAGGAATTCCTACACAAAACAACCAAAATCAGCCTAATAAACAACTCAGATAACATAAACCGGATCTCGAATCCACTCACGATAAACTAAACATCTCAAAAAACAAGCTTAAACGCAATAGACTTACGGAATACTCGGACTATAAAAAAAGTTCCTCAACCCCGCATCATGGTGATACGACGCTACACGGTGATCAAAGCCCAACACGGAAGGTCAAGCAAAGCCAAGCAATTCTTTGTCGTATGACGCAACAGCTTATCACTGTTAATGTCGTGAACTCAAACTTTACATTCCTCTTTCAGAGATGCGGTGTAAGCGCTAGCTTATCACTACTGGGTGTAAGTCATGTATGTTGAATCCCCGCACGCGATGTGCCAAGAGGTATGATTTTAGAGGGGTAGTATAAATATGACGAAGTTTCTCTGTTCCTGAGTGGTTCATTACGGCTGCCGAGATACTTTTGCGAATCATGGCGAAGAATTTGGCGAGTTGTCTCATCGCTGCGGCGTGTGTATACGCTTGTCTACCCGACAAAGACGAACTCTCTCATCTTCGAGCCCGTCGTTCAGCCCGGACCTCTAAGAGTCGCCTTCTCAAACGCGATGTCGTAGAGTTTCCTCCCGTCCTCACCGAGATCGAAACCCTCCTCGTCAATTCCTTTGACAATAATTCTATTTCTGACTGGTCGCTCTACTACACCTCTGGCTATCGTCTTGCAGGACATAACAGGTTTCAGGCTGAATGGACGCAGCAAAAGTGGATTGACGCAGGTTGGGAATCTTGGATCGATGAGTATTGGATCACATATACGGAGCCAATTGAGAGTACGCTTAGCTTAAAGAGGCCTGACGGGAGTGTTCATGAGGTTCAGAGGCTAGAGGATCCGTTGGATGTTGATGAGCAGACGAGAAATCCTAATGAGCAGGTGGCGTATCATGCGCTTTCTGGTAGTGGGCGAGTGAGTGCTGAATATGTTTACGTGGGGTAAGGATATTCTTTAAGTGGCGTTGGCAGAGCTAATTGGGTGATAGCCGTGGTTCGAGAGAAGATTATAAGAAGCTTAAGGATCTTGGTGTTGAGTTGAAGGGAAAGATTGCTCTGGCTCAGTATGGAGGTGCGAACCGTGGAGTCAAGATCAAGAACGCTGAGGTGAGTCTACCACAAACTTCTAAGTGCTTATACTGATTAAGACAGGCTCATGGCATGGTCGGCACTATTCTATACACAGATCCTCTTGAGGATGGTGAGATAACTGAAGCAAATGGATATCTTCCTTACCCAGGTCAGCGAATTGAAGGTTCTCTGTGTTAGACACATGCTAACAAGTATCAGATGGCCCTGCTAGACATCCATCTTCCATTCAAAGAGGCAGCACCCGCTGGGGCTCACTCTCCTTCGGCGACCCCTCAACAATCGGCTACGCCTCAACCAAAGACGCTCCTCGCGCCGATATAACTCCCTACGGCCCCTCCATCCCTTCAATCCCTATTTCCCCTCGTGACGGTCTTCAGCTTCTTCACGCCCTTGATAATCACGGCCTATCCTCTGAAACTGTCAACAGAACCAACTACAAGGGAGCTTTTTCCAACATCACGTATCACAGTGGTCCTGCACCGGGAGCTACGCTTAATCTTGTAAACATCATGGATACGAGACTTGAGCCGGCGTGGGATGTCATTGCTTCGATTAATGGTACAAATGAGGACGAGTATGTTATTATTGGAAATCATAGGGATGGATGGACAGCTGGTGGTGCGGCAGATGCTGTTTCTGGTGGAACGCTTCTTATTGAGATGGCGAAAGCTTTTGGAAAGCTCGTCGAGAAAGGCTGGAAACCTCGCCGAACAATGTCAGTTCACCCGGCCATTGAAAGTTGAAATACTAACATCTCATAGAATCTTGGCCTCTTGGGACGCTGAAGAGTTCGGTCTCATGGGCAGCACAGAATGGGTCGAGGATCATCTTCCAGAACTCATCGACAAGACAGTCGCTTATATCAACCTCGACACAGCAGTTTCAGGCCCGAGAGCAGAGATTGTTGGATCAGGAGAGATTCAGACTATTGCTATCGAGACTATGAAGAAGGTCATCTTCCCCGAGGGTTATGGCGCTGGACCGACGCTATATGACGCTTGGTTCAATGCTACTGAGGGAGTTCTTCCGGCGATGGGCAGTGGAAGTGACTATGCTGCTTTCTATCACAACGGCATCACATCTGTAAGTGCATCTTGTGATTGGGCTATGTTTTACGACTGACGTGGTGATAGCTCGATATTGCTGGAGGTCCTGGCCCCAAGGACACCGTCTATGCCTATCACACGTGAGTGTCTCTTCCTACTATACCGCCATGTCATCTAACAATTGACAGACTCTACGATACTCATCGCTGGATGACTGAGTTCGCAGATCCAGGCTTCCATCTCCACAAAGCAATGGGTCAATTTGTCACGCTTCTAACCTACCACATCGCCGACGATCCTCTCATCCCCTTTGATCTCACCCACGCAGGTACTGCCCTGCGCGACATCTTTGAAGATCTCGAAGAAAAGCTCTCCGATCGCTTCTCTCAATACGACGTTGACCTCGCCCCCCTCGAATCCGCAGTCTCTACCTTTGAAGAAGCAGGAAAGCGTATTTCTATCCTAGCAAAGCAAGCTTTAACCTTGAATGACACTGTTCTTCTGGGCGCTGTTAATTCTAGATATAAGGCTTTTAGTAGGGGCTTTGCGAGCGAGGGATTGCTGCCGGGTAGGTTTTCGTTTTATAATGTTGTTAGTGCACCTGGGTTGGATAGTGGATATGGTGCGGATGTTTTCCCGGCGATTCAGGATAGTTTGGATCAAGGAAACTTGACGCAGGCTGAGGAATGGGTTGAGAGGAGTGCGAAGGCTGTTCTGAGAGCTGCTGCTATCCTCAAGCTTGGGGAGTAATGGTGCATCAACTTGGTTAGACTAGTTATTGTGTCTTTTGCCGACCAGGCTGTTCTGGAGTGTATAGTACTTCAAAAACAAGATAGATCGATTCATTTGCTTGCATTATGATATGCCTCGCCCTGAATAGAAGCTTTGAGTAACAGAAAACAGCTTATGAAGTTAATTTTATGATATTCTCGATGCTACTGCTGGAAGGGCCTCGACCGCTTGTCATTCGGTGAATAACTGAGACCGACGCAGTAAAGTTATAAACGATTGCCTTTTGCTTCGCCTTAAAGAGAATCACTGTGTTTGAACTCATCACTCATCCCATTTATTCTCTCCCTTTAGAGCTCACTCATATACAAAAACACCTGCACCGCGACTCGAATCCTCGCAAGTATGCCTGCCCAACTTGCTGAAGAATGACTCTAATTTGAAGCAGCTATAGGGCCTAGGCTGATGCCTCCTGGCAAAACTGTCCAAGAAATCAGGTCAAATAGTGCCAAGATGAATTCTGGTCCGCCGCCGGATCCAAACTCCAGCATCACCCTGAACATCCGTTTGTTGCCATATGGTCGAATGCAATGGCGATTTAATAACTCTATTCTAGGAAACGATGTCGTGGGAGACAGAAGCGTGCCCGTTCGCATTTATGAGCCGAAATTGGGCGTCAGGTCACTCTCTGTTGGGATCTTGTAGGCTGCCTTAGATCTCGACCGTTCTATAAAGCTCATATGTATCTAGTATGCATACGTTTTTCCAAATCTCATAAGCATGCGCTCGCTTACACACTCTTTAGATGGAGGAGGCTGGTATATTGGTGATTTCTTTACGAGATATATCAAGCTAATACTTTAAAACCCCCTAATTAACTCAAGGCTTAGGCAGAGCCTACTGCCTAGGCAACAAGCACGAAGCCTTAAAAAAGAACTAAACAAAATCTGTACTGTTGTTATATTGTTACTATGGCGAGCTGTAAATTTACTTCCGTAGATTCCAGCGGCGCAACAAACGGAACTTGCTTACAGGTTCATTATAACCCATATATAACCCCATACCAATACCACTACCGAGTCTCGCAACGGACAGTATAAATATAAGGTTCTTAACTCCTCATCCTAAAGTCCACCTCCCTAATAAATAAGCATTAATGGTTAACTTGGACGAGTTGACTGACACTGTGATATTGCAGGGATCGCCTGTTATGGCTCCTCATTGGTCTGTTAATATCTCCAAGACATGGACTGGAGGTGGCGTCCTCTAATAAAAATAGCAGACGAGGCTGAGATGAGAGGACAGAAGCACCTCAGGCATCCTTGCAGTTGCGCTGAGCGAATAAAAGTTTCATACGTGTTGTGAGGGGTTTTTCAGGCTGTACTTTCTTTGAAATCTTGACTGGTCATTCACAAGAGAGGTGCTAGCCAAGCATTCATACGATCAAATTTCAATGCACACTAGACATGGTTGAGATTCAGAGAATAGGACTGTCAAATCTCTCAGGTGACGATCAAAGTGCGCAAGATGCGCCGGGCGTAAAACCAGTAGTAAAGTTAGAGATCTAAGCCTACAAGCCCAACTTTACGAAGCACTGGCTGACTTTTCAATCGCAGTGTCATCTTCGTTCACGGCCTAAGGGGACACCCTCAGAAGACTTGGGAAGGCCAGCCACCATCGAATCGACAGGAGAATAAGGGGCAACCTAGCGCCAAGCGGCATAAGCTGCAGTTCTGGAAACGAAGTAAACAGGCTGTTGAATCTGATAATGGAGATAACACCGATTCACTTTCGCCGGTCTTTTGGCCATACGCATTTCTCCGCAAGGACCTTCCAAACGCAAGAATCTTCACCTATGGTTATAACGCAGATGTAGTTGCCGGTCTGTTTCAAGCAAGCAACCAAAACAGCATCTTCGAGCACACCAAAACTATGGCCGCGAGGCTAGATCGAGAGCTGGAAGAAACTGACGTAAGCCGTCAGATACATGAGCGTATCGCAAATTTTAACTTTTTCTAGGTTCCGCTCATATTTGTCGTACATAGCCTGGGCGGTATCATTGTCAAAGATGTATGAAACTTTCTGGATTGCCAACTACAACGAAGAAGAAGTCAAAGCATACGGGACTAACCAGAACATGCAGGCAATCGGCCAATCCGAAATGCTTCGTCAAAGAACAAAGCTAGTCGTATTCTTTGGCACACCACATAGAGGAAGCCCCCAAGTGAGCTGGGGAAAGTTGGCATCCAATTTCGCAACATATTTCTTGCTTCTAGACACAAACTCCAATATTGTCGTGGATCTGGATCAAAACAGCCAGACTCTGGAAAGAATTCACACCAGATTTATCGATATTGTCCTCAAAAACAATATTATGATTCACTCCTTCCAAGAGTCTCGAGATATGGTCTCGCTACGAGGAAAGGTTAGTTAAACTCGCCTGAATGAATATGTTTCTAAACATCTAAAAATGAGTTCGATACTAACTTCGGTAGGTGGTCGAGGGTGATTCTTCCTATCTCGGCATCGGAGACCGTGAAACGGTTGAGACAATAGACGCAGATCACCGAACGATGACGAAATTCCACAAGAGATCAGATGAGGGATATCGTGCCGTGAGTGGCGTTCTGAAATCATTCATCCGCAAGCATCTCCAAGAGGTGCAGGTGGCAGGACAAGCATGTACGTCAACTTAATGGCTTTAGAGGCCATTACCAAAGACTAGCGCAACGTTAAACAAAGTCTAGCAACTACCAAGTCTTTGCATTCTGCGCACCCCCTTGATGATCATTGCATGCGGCACGTAAACGCAGAGGTCGATGCTGGAGATTTCACTGAAGGTAGGACCTTTTGGCTTCTATAAGCCTAAAAGTAAAGGGATATATCGCTAAACCGATGCCTATCTATAGAGCCAGTACTTGACGAAAAGGAGGAGAATCAAGTCCAGCGATTCTCCAGCGACTATCCCACGGCTCGTATGAACGTTGTCGATTGCCACCCAGGGACGTGTGAATGGATTTTGAACAATCACGATTTTCTTAACTGGGATACGCCTACAAGTACCTCGCCCTCACTTTGGATCAGCGGCCAGCCTGGAATGGGTAAAACAGTCTTGTCAAAGTATCTCCTGAATTGGTTCGAGAAAGATACTTGCAGAACAGTCTACTTCTTCTTTAGTAATCGGGATGAGACGAGACAATCGGCCATTTCATTTCTCAAAGCAGCCATACATCAGTTTATCCTCATTTCCACCCGGCTCTTTATCAAACACGTCAAAATGCGGCTCATAACTTTCGGAGATGGCCTTTATTCCTCTTTTGGATTGCTGTGGGACATTTTCATGGACATGGTACGGGATCCAATCCTGGGCCAAGTTTACTGTGTACTGGATGCCCTCGATGAATGTGAAGAGAAGTCTAGGCATGAGCTCATCAGATGTATGGGGCGCCACTTCTCGCCAGCCTCATCTCTGAGCGAAACTGCAAAACTAGGGGGGTTCAAGCTCATAGTTACAAGCCGCCCTTACGAGGATATTGCTGTGGCCTGGTCGCAATTCCACATCATACACCTTCGAGCCGAATTCGAAGAGCCTCTCATCAACAGTGACATAGCTCTCTATGTGAGTTCTGAGGTTGAACGCCTCAAAAGACTTCGAAACTACTCTGAGGATCTGACGCACAAGGTGAAGATGGCTTTGATCACTGGAGCAGATGGGATGTTTCTTTGGACTGCTCTTATGATTCAAATCCTCGAAAACACCCCTATTTCTCGTGTACAAGAGACCTTGAAGAAGCTTCCCAGGGGCATCGATGCGTTATACGACCGAATCTTGGCGGAAATACCTGAAGACGCATTGGAAACCGTCTCGACGATACTCAAGTGGGCGGTCTTTGCTGCTAGACCTTTGACTGTGACGGAGCTCGGCATTGCTTGTGCAATGGACAGCGTCGCCTACAAGTCTCTCGCATCTATCCCTGAGGAGATCATAAATGGGATTAGGGGAGACCTGGCACTTTGCAGTCCAATTCTTAAAATAAAGGAAGACTCAAAGGAAGACTCAAAGGAAGACTCAGTTCACCTTGTTCATCAAACTACAAAGGAATACTTGCTAAGACGGAGCACTACTGACTTGGCATTCGAAAGACTTCTAGAGTCCCCACTGCAAGCTCATAGTCGCATGGCACTGACTTGCTTGACTTTCTTAGCCTTTGAGGAAATCGATCAAGCCCTGATAGGCTCTGAGCTTTATGACCTAAATTATCTCACACTTTTTGGAATTCCCTTCTTCACATATGCTGGATGGCACTGGGCATCCCACCTGCGCGAATCTGGCCCGCTCAGTGATAAAGGCGACTTGTTGAAGACATTGCTAGTGGTTTTGGACTCTGTGTCACGACGAACTGTGCTTGAAAGAATTCTTATCATCCAGCCACCAGGCCGAGCATTCGAGACTGAGTATAGTTGCACCGCTCTGCATGTACTTATTGATGGCGACTGCGAACTGGCTGCGGAAGCATTCACAAGGGTTCAGCAGTTTAATGCATCAGACAAAGACCGGTCCGGAAGATGTCTTCTCCATATGGCAGCTGAACGTGGCTATACCCGACTAGTTCAGATTCTGTTAGACAGGGGTGGTGACCCTAATCTAATACAGTCGCTGAAATCTGGGCCTGGGTCTCATGCTCTTTATTTAGCGGCGGCCAAGGGTCATGAAAGTGCGGTAGAAGTGCTACTTCAGGGTGGTGCAAACCCCGATACCAGAAACATTATAGAGGAATTCGGAAGTAGACGCATCACTCGAGTAAGAACGGCTTTGCATGCCTCAATTTTGGGTAGCCACGAGTCGGTTGTGAAGCTTCTAGTTAAAAGCAAGGCAGATATCAACTGTTGGGAGATAAGGCGAGAATTACATCCGCTTTTCTTTGGCGGCTCGGAGGAGTTGGAAGAAAGGTGGACTGCTTTGCATATTGCAAATACTCTTCATCAGACTGCAACTGTGAAACTATTGTTGGAAAACGGAGCGAAGACTGTTAAAACCGAAGGTGGGAAAACTGTAGCTCCCTATGAGTGGAGCTGTGAAGAACCAGAGACTCTGAGGATATATTACGGAGTGACGCCGCAGTGGAAAGGACCAAGTATTTTAGAGCAAGGACTTGGCTATTGATTGTTTAATTAATTTTTAGCCCAGGCAACACTCAGTATATTAGTATTGACTGTTCAAGCTGGGTTACTGTAATAATACTTGGCAGAGGTCCTGGTTTTCGCATTAATAGCCTGATTATTGAGTGCTCAAGAAGACTTGACTGACGTATCTGATGTTTGATCATCATATGCCATTCACTATTTGTAGTGTAGTGGAGGTAGAGGCTTAATCCAGGGCAAGGTTCAAATACAATCATTTACTTTGACGTGAAGCAACTGAAAAGCGTTTACCCTCTTTATACTCCGGGCACAGTTATTCGCTGAAAGCCAAGCATTTAAGGCCTGGAATAAAGGCAACAATAGCTGCCGTTTGGGAGTAGAGTCGCAAACATGGCCGTTATTAGCGGCCATAAGAATTAGTTTTATATAATTATTAATCAGGATTTAAATAACGAGGAGGCATAATTGTTTCTACTACAACCCCTCTACAAACTTAGAGTTAAATAAAAATGTTTTGCTATAAACAAGTATAGAAATATAGCCCCTTAACTCGTTATCCAAAGATCCACCTCCCTACGAGCCTTTCTTTTACTCCATTGCTTCCAAAAGATCCGACTCATGCTGAACTAATAGTAACACTGCACCAGTGCTAACATGATGTGCTTCAGCGTCCATTTCACCTGGTGGCCCTGACAGTATTGCAGGCTGAAAGGCACTCACAAGTCTGAGAGCCGTCATTTTGTTAACACCAGACATGTGTGCAAATACACCTAATATATCAAGTATATATAGCAACAGATGGCTGTAAAGTGCTGGCATGTCTTTGACGAGCCTGGTGGCCACCTCCAATGCTTGGGCAGACTCTTCAGGTGTCAACTCTCGGTCAATGAATGGTGCCAGCTGCTCTACAAAGCTGTGATAACAGCTGTACGGAATAATTGGCTCTGGAAGGCTCTTGAGATATCGGAGAAGAATCCCAGCAGCGTCGTGGACTGTGTAGGCCTCCCACTCCAACTCCTTGCCATATGTTGGGTGAGAGTCGAATATCAGCTGTAGCTGCCTCATCTGTACGGGGTTGCCGATAGTCGCAAAGATATCCTCGACATGCGTGGCTAGACAAGACTCGTCAATGATGGGTGTGGATGGGTATCATGGAAACATTAGACTAACCATTCTTCTTGAGGTAAACTCCTGCTTTAGCAACGACAGTAGGTACGTAGCCAAAGACCTTCAACTCTCCAGACTCATTGGAACGACTGATGTCAACGTTTGCATAGCGTATGCTTTTCCTGATATCAACTCCAAAGACAACAGGGGGCTTGGTTTCCACCACCCATTGTCCTCGGAATAGTCCTCTCAGTCTATCTCGACGAGACGGTTTTGCTTCCCTGGTGTCGATTGGACTCTCTACACGCAGAATGTCGCCAGCAGTCGGTGAAAAGTCGTAACATTCCTTGTTTGTGATGTCACTGGCGTAAATTGGAATAGCCTGAATGCCAATATGAGAGATCTCGGATAGACTGAGGCCGGACAACATGGACCAGGACGCAGTTCTACCAGCCGAGCTGATAATTGAGAATGCATCCGAATTATCTTTGACGGAAATACGATAAACACGCGAGCTCATCAGTACTTCCTCGAAAGCAAAGCCCTGCGCGTTGCGTTGCCATCTTGGCTGATTGTCCACTGTAGGAGATGTCGTTTCGTCCCTTACGTTAGTATCTTCAACGCTCAGCCTCGTTTCTATCGTCTCTCCAGGGTCCACCACTTCGTCGCGTGCCTCTAAAGCAGTAAGCCGTTCTTTTAATGTCAGATTTTGAGATAACATCCGTTCCACCAAGTTACAAAGCTCATCAACCTTACTTTCGGCATCATCTTGATTTTGACTAAAAAATGACATTTTAGCATTAATAACATTGGCATCAGGAAGTCATGGATGATAGCATACCATGTCAATATTGTGAGCATCAGCGTCAACGAGTTTTTATGTGATTCAAGCCGCACAAGGATAGCATGGATCTCCTTGGCGATAGTTACCCAACGGAGGCGATCGAGAATACTCATATCGGCTTCATTTTCGAGGGCTGTAACAAAGGTATCCAACTCTGAGAAGGTAGTAACACAAGCTGCTAAAGTCGCGACAACTTGCTCCACCATAATAAGAGAAGTTCGTGACCGAGAGGCCCGCCGGGTGCCGACAATAAAAAGCTGGAGGGTGATAAGCACATTTCGAATATCATCAACTTCTGTCTTTAAGCGTCTGCATTCTTCTGGCGCATGGCGAGCCTTGTTGACGACATTGGTGATAATCTTGGAGACCTGGGCAGCAGCTGTGATGAGGCCGATGACGCTGGCTGCCGTGCTAAGAGGGTCTGCCATTGCACCTTGGGTACAGTATTTGACTACTCATACGGATTATCAGAGAGCCATAATGAATGTAACCCCATAGGTCTCACAGCACTTGTAGGCGTATGGAATTGTCTATGAATTGGTGCTGCGATAGAGGCTAGAAGCGGGGGTTGCAACGAGGAGTGAGATTGACGGAGGACAGCCTCCGATAAGCGACGGCACGTCAGGCTGCGGTCCCTCGAACACGATGGCATCAGCGCTGTAACCGCTGACCCGAACGCGAACCACAGGTACCCATAGAAGGATGGTAGGGCTGATCAGCTCATCGCAGACAATCAGTCCCATTTTCTGGTGCCTGGAAAACAAGCAACACAGCCCATGCAACAACGGCCATCACGAGCGAATCAGAGCATCCCTCTTCCAAGGATCATCTCGAGTCTTACCAAATTCATACCAGCGCAGTGGATCAGAATAAAAGGCTTACCCAATAATAGATTGGGGGTCTAGGACTTTGGATGCAGGCTTCAGGCAAGGCAACCTGTGCGAGAGGGAGAGTGAGATGAGGTGAAACGGATGTCCGACTCTGCCTCTCTCCCTTTTTTTGTTCTATTTCCATTATTATAACACTGCTTACGCCCTTATTCTTCTTTCCCAAGTTTCAGATCAATTTATCATAATTATTGTCAAACCTGCCGGGTTATTTCACTCCTTCAATCGTCTTTTCTCACAACGCTCATTTTCCCTGTTTCATCTGTATTACAAGCGTGCGCATTAATAACCCTTTAATCTCACCCTGTAAGTTAATACATCCGAAACATCATCAATGGCGTCAGTCTTTATGCGGACCTCCCACTAACAACCGCCTCCAGAATAAACCTTCCCAATTCTTAAAAGCATCGCGTCGCAAACAATGGCGGATAATAACCAGATCGGCGAAGCTGGTCTTCACCATCTTCCTCTCCGAATGAGAGATGCGCCACTTTCCAAATTCCCTACTTTAACTCAACGCCATGGGAAAAAAGTACCAGAGAGTTTACATTTCACACCTGGAGCTCTTCGGCTGCGATCGCCGACCGAGTCGTCCATGAGTAGTGTTTCTTCAGCGAATGTACCTGATTCTGCGACGACGCATTCGCTATCTACGCTGGCGAGTCCGATTAGTACGACGTATGCGAGTTCAATTCAGGAGCAGTTTGCGGCTGCGACGCTTGATGGGTCACGGCCTGCGAGTCGCATCTGTCATCGACATCAACCTTCTAATGGAACTTGTTCGACGTTTGTTAATGAGGATGATGATGCGATTGTCACGGGATATCCCGAGTTTGATCTAAAGATTCGGAATTTGAATGAGGCGCAGAGGAGACCTGTTGTTCAAGAGCTGAGACCTGCGAGGTGAGTCTTCCGATGGTTCCGCGCAAACGTGTCGCTTACTGTTGCAGCCCCAGCACTGAATCCTTTGTCAAGGAGGAGAGGGCTCTTACTCCCACGACAGAATCGCATCAAACAGATGACATTTCCAATGATGATGACCAAGATGACTCTGAAGATGTGTCGCAAGAAGATGCAAATTCAGTGCTCAATTATGCACTTCAGGTAATCTACGGCGTCGATCTAAACGACATCTCAATCCCTCAAGACAAGGTTCAAAGCCTCGTATCCAATTTCACCCAAGACATAAGTCAGCACATTTGGCAATCTGCTTCAGATGGACAATTGTCGCACACAATGTCAACATCGAGCTCATCCTCTACGCCCTCCCAAGACGCTAATGGCGATCGTCGGGGCGGAAAGAGGAAGAAGCAGGGTAAACGTGAAGACGACGGCGATGAATTCAGCGACGGTGAAGGCTCAGGATATCTTCCTACCAAGCGTCCACGACCTAATCCCAAGGAAGATGAAAACCTTCGCCTAAGCTGTCCATTCCGAAAGCGAAATCCTCATCGCTTCAACGTGAGAGATCATCATAGCTGCGCAATGACTTATTTTCCTAAATTCGCAGAGCTAAGGTCAGTTCTCACTCACTACTCAACCTGTTTCAATAACGAACTAACACTTTGAAGACAACACATTGTCAAGCAGCATAAGCGCGATGATCCCTCTGCATTCGTCTGTGATCGCTGTAGCCGCGACTTTCCCACCCGAAAAGAGCTCCGCGATCATCAACGCTTACCAAAAGAGTACATGTGCGACATTGCTGATGCAGATGCTGAGAGCGGCATTGATCCTCAGACTGCGACGAAGCTTTTGAGTAGGAAGAGAGCGAGCGGAACTTCACCTGAGGTTCAGTGGAGAGAGATATGGAATATTGTGTTTCCTGATGATGATGATAGTGATGTTCGACCGTATGGTAAGTACTCTTTACTCTTGGTGACAAGGGGTAGACGCTGATCGGGGCAGAATACACTCCTGTCATTGAGCACTTTGAAGTCGAGGCAAAATACAGTGAAGCATTTGACCAGCTCAAATACTCCCTTCTCGACAAGATCTCTAATCCCGCCACCCTCGAAACACTCTCTACAAAGTTCTACCAATGCTTCATCGAGACTCTCGACCAATGCATCGCCAACGCGCAAAGCATGCCATACACAAACCGAAGCAACAAAAAGAACGACATAATCCGATCCCAAGCAACACAAAACGTTCGTAAATCTCGAGGAATCATGCCTAGACCAGATTCAGGCGTTGTAATGGACGACGGGTCCGAAGAAAGCGGGAGTGTAATGCTAGGTCACAGAGATAGTGTGCGAACTGTCCGAACTGCTCTACGGGGAAGTCAAGTCCCCGAGACAGTGAGAGAGGTTGTGCCAACGACCGGTTTTGAAGAGTTGATGCAGCAGCCTATGTTGGGTATGGATAATGGACAGATGGCGGCCGATGTACAGGCTTGGAATAATGGGGTTATGTATCCGCAGATGATGGCTGATCCACTCATTCCTGCGGGAAGTATGACTCCGCAGACGGAATATGTTAATTGGGGACAGATATATCCTGGTTTTGATACGCTAGGGAATGGTGTTAATGGATTTACGGGGTTTAATGGACAGCAGTGAAAGGAGTGGTGGTGAACTGGGCTGGGCCTGGTTTGTATAATCTAGTTCTTGTACATGGTTTTTTGCTCAGATAATGAGACGATGATGTCAATAATAAATACTACTTGCTTCGAATCCTAAATGATTCACAGAATATTTGAGCTATTATGCACCTTCTTATCGAGACGGCTGAGATTATGTCTTTGTCAGTAAGAAATTGCCAGGTGTGCAGATCCTTTGTTGTGGCGAGCTGAACTCCTCAGCCGTTCCGTATTAGGCAAACTGCAACCACACGCTCAGAAATAGAACACCACTTTGGAATCCGGGTATCCCCCAAATAGTGAGGCCTGCAACTAGTTTGTGATCATTCTGTTTCGAAAGTGATAACCATGCATGGAACTTCAGCTCTTCAAACGCTCGAGCCCTCATCTGACCCATAACTATAGCGGCCTAGCCGGCTATACATTCTGCAGTCCATCGTTCTTAGAAGCGTCGAGTTGCTAGTTCGTTTGTGGCTTGTGTAGTCGCCGTATATCCGTCCAATGAGCAACGGAACTTTGGTCAATATGTCTCAGTCGACCTACCTCACATTCCTAGAGAGAAAAGTTCCAGAGATACGAAAAATGTAATAAAGCGTCCATAAGATAGCTCTTATGTTCTCGAGCATTTAACTTCCTTCTTCACGAGTCATTATAAATCGCCATTATGGATCCTCAGAACCTTTCTGCTGCAGAACTAGTCCAAAAGTTCGACAATGATCCAACAGACACTACCCTCGCAGAAGAAATACACCGTCGTACCATCGACCCCTCTCTAAATGGTGATCTCTTCCAAGAAATCAAAAGCTTCAAAGACTCCATTGAAGGTGTCCCCAGGCCTGGCGATGAATTCGCAAGGCCTCGACCTCCCCCAAAAGACTCATGGGCAAATTGCATCGGCCAACAAAAATGCACTCCTAAATCCCTACGCCATCCAAAGGGTCTGTCAGACCTTGTCCTAGCTGTAAAGGATGGACAAGAACAGAAACTCAATGTTCGAGCTGTTGGCTCAGGACATTCGTTCTCGAATATTTGTCCTACTGATGGCATCTTACTCGATCCTCATGGAATGAATAAATTTCTGAAATTGAACCCTGACTCTTTGAAGGAGCCTGATAAAGCTTCAGATCATGTTCTTGTTGAAAGTGGAATTACCATCAAGGACTTGAACTCTCAGCTTGATAAGATGGGAAAGGCGCTTGCTACTATGGGTGCATATGATGGCCAGACTCTTGTTGGAGCTATATCAACTGGTACCCATGGCAGCGGTAAAGATTCTGGTAATCTTGCCAGTCTCGTTCGCGCCATTATCTTGGTCTCTGAGACTGGGACTGTTTACCAGATTGAACCAAAGGATGGAATCTCTGATCCTGCCAAGTTTGTCCCAGGCGATATTCAGGAGCTCAAGCAGGATGATGATTGGTTCCAAGCCGCGCTCATCGCAATGGGTTGTCTGGGTCTTGTCTACTCTTATATCATCGAAGTCGTACCAACTTTCTTTCTGAGTGAGGTACGCGCGTTGACAACATGGCAAGACTACAAGACTCAACTCGCTGGTGGTCTTTCTTCTGCTCCTTTGCAGAATCACTACTTTGAGATTGACCTGAACCCTTATGTGACAGCTGGTCATAACATCGCAGTTACCACCATCCGCAACATCTCAAGCGCTACAAGGCGCGAGGGCGGCCGTGGCTTTGATAACTGGCTCGCTGGTCTTCTCGCCCAGCACCACTGGGTAGAAGAAATCCTCGTCTGGACACTGAACCGTTGGCCCAGGTGGAGTACTGCCGCCATAACCACAGCCATGAAAAGCCTACCTGTCAAGAAATACATCGACAAGAGTTTCAAAGTTCTCAACATTGGCGCAGTCGATGACGTAAAGGCCTATGCAATGGAACTATCCTTCGATGCAAACAAAGACATCGTCTCCATCGTCGATCGAATCCTCGCACTGTTCCAGAAAGCAGCCAGCGAGAAACTTTGGTTCCTCGCCGGTCCTTTCGCTCTTCGCTTCGTCAAAGAGTCTAATGCGTTCTTGGCGCCGCAGCAGGGTAGGACTACAATGATGGTTGAGATGGATATGCTTTTTGGTGTCAAGACGGGTGAGGACTTGTTGAAATATATGAGGCAGGGGTTGTGTGAGGGAGAGGAGGGGAAGGGCGTTAGAGTTCACTGGGGTTTAGATTTGGATACGGTTAAGAAGGGGGATTTGGAGAGTATGTATCCTGAGTCGGAGAGGTGGTTGGCCGTTTATAAAGAGTTGAACTCGACAGGAATTTGGAATAGTCCTTTTACCGATCGGTTGGGGATTTCTATGCCAATGTAAGTAGCCCATACTTTCACTTTTAGGTTGTTATATTATTAATCTTCATTACTTGGTATATAATATGTTGAAAGCCGCAAGAGGTCTATCACTCCCCTTCCTCTCAGACTACATGGAGATAATAGCAAGTCATAACCACAGCAACTGCCTGAATGTAGCTAATAGAGTCAGGTTTAGGCTTGAAAGTGACAAAACTCGCAAATTTTACACCATTCCCATTACATCCTTCAAAAAAAAGAAAAAACCATTCCAAGATATTAAATTCCGTCCCCCGACTCCCAAGCCCGCCTCTCTACAGCTAGTTCCTCGCTATAGTCCCCAAACTCGCTAAACACGCCATGCATCATCTCGTTGTGCCGTCTTGGCCACCGAAATCCCTCAAACATGCTCTTGGTGTAATCCCAGTATTCAGGGTAATATCCTGCCGTTTCCCAGTCTATGATACCACTCAACCGCCACCCTCCAGCTCCAGCAGAATTTCTAATTCTTTCTACCATGATGTTGCGAGGGTTGAGGTCACCATGAGTAAAAGTAATCTTGTGCCCACGCCGGCTGGGCTCGTCTGAAAAACGTAGATGCTGGCTAAACGACGCTTCATCTGGACAGGGTCCGATAGGGGCCCAATCTCGAATTCGCGGATCGCGGCAGGCTTCGCCCAAGGTATTGCAGATAGCCATGCCATAATTTACCGGCTTTCGAATGTCCCGCATCTGAGAGACGCAGTCCTTGAGCTGAGTGGAGACGTTGGAGTAGTCTTGGTCAGAGAGCGCATCCCGACACATCGCCAATGGTGTACCCGGGATCCTAGTTGTGAGGAGATAACTGAAATCATTATCACCAGTGTTCTGACAGACAATATCGAGTGCTCGTGGCGCAGGAATGCTCGTTTTCTGTTCCAAAACCTTAAGAGCATTATACTCGTTCCTCAGAGTGTCTGAATCGGAATGGTACTTGAGGTATAGTCCAAAAGGTAACCTCTGAACCGGCGCATTATCTTTTCCGTAGAAGCGGTTTCCTATTTTTCGCAATAGCTCGTATGCCGCAATACGAACCGTGGATGGAAAGAACCGCCAAAAAAGCATCATTGGACGTAGGAATGCGTGTCCCAGGCCGAGGCTACTAGAACGCATGTGGACTGGGAACGGCTGTCGAGGGGAACCTGTGATGGTTGTCGGTTCAGAGAACAGGTCGGGTGCAATAGTCCTGGCAAGATTCACTAGCTGGATGCTTCTGCAGAAGCGGGCGTGCGAACCGATAAGCCGTGCATCGGCCTTTTCAATTCCTTGCCGTGAATGGTCGCCTAGCAGAGCATAGACTCCGTTCACATCGACAGGTTGCTCATCGTCAAAAGGAACATGCTCAACTCTAAACTAGACGAGTTCATTAGATTCGTTGTCAATTCGAAGGATTAAGGTCTCTTACCTCGATCATGGATGAAGGCCTTCTTCTTAATTGGACGCTGCCACGCTGCAAGGCCTTGTGCACGCTCTTTCGGACGAGCCAGTGAGTGTGTAATGGGGGATAAATCTCGGCTCTATCGATGAAATAGCGCCACCAATCAAAGTATTCGGGGCCAAAGAATGCTTCGAGAAGCTCTATAATACGCGGCTAGTTCTCAAGTTAGACAATAAGATTTGTAGGAACGGCAGAAACAAACAAAACTGACCTCGCCCCTGAGCCACCCAGATGGCACAGGTAAAATCGGAACTACAATGAGGGGGTCCCAGAGGCTACCCTTTTTGCCTGATACGCAGCATATTTTCCCGTCTCGCTTGGTAATGGCATTGATCTCATCAAGTGAAGGAGCTTGCGGTTGCGTACCAGAGATGACTGCCACGGCGGGTCGAGTAAGTGAGAGGCGTCGACTAAAGCGGAGAGAGGACACTAACCTGAATCAATAACAGAGGTCCAGTCGGCAAGAAGAGCATCAGCATGTCCGTCGGCGCTTAACCGGTGCTGCACGTAATCTGCGGCCGCCTCAGGTTCGACAGCTTCCAGGATGTAGGCGCGTAAGAGAGCGGACGCAGGATGTGCAAGGGGGACACGGTCGACTACTTCGAGTGTCTTGTGTACGTCTGGCGACGGGTGATTCATTATGACTGTTGAGTTGGGATAGACAACGTAAAGAGTGTTATAAGAATGGCGTTGAAAAGTGGGGCGCCCCTCTCCTCAATTCCCTGCCTGTCCTGACTGTGTTAGCTGCCTAAAGTATGGCTTTATGCCTTGCAGTGCCTCCAATAGTCAGTCCCCTGTCTTGAGCAACATCATAAAGAACGCTCCCCTTCTTGATCTTCTCCCCCAACGTTCACAGCATCCTCGACCCGATGGACTCTTCTCCTCTCAACAGCATCCAAGTGACCCCAGCCCAAGGCCAAACGCACTCCCATACCGTCGTCTTTCTGCACGGCCGCGGAGATAGCGCTGCCAACTTCTGCAACTCACTCCAATACTCGCGCGACTCTCAAGGACGCACGCTTGCCGACGCTTTTCCTTCTTTTCGATGGGTGTTTCCTCAAGCGCCTAAAAGAAAATGCGCCAGTCAACCCGACGAGTGGAACCAGTGGTTCGATGTCTGGAACGTGAGCAATTTTGCCGAAAACGAAGATCTGCAGGCAGAAGGACTTAGAGAAGTCGTGCCCAAGATTCGCGATATTCTGGCCAGGGAGGCAAATGCCTCGAACGGGAGGTGGGACAAGCTCATTTTGATGGGCATCAGTATGGGCTCTGCAACAAGCGTGCACACGTTATTCAACCTCGACATCCCATCCCCAGACAAACGACTGGGCGCCTTTATTGGTTTCAGCGGGCGTTGTCCGTTTGCCGGCCGATCACTTGATGAGATGCGCAAGACGCTTCAAGTTGATTCATCACCCAGTCACAGTGACGTTCTCAAGAATACGCCTATGCTCTTGGAACATTGCGTTGACGATCCGTTGGTATTGGTGGATTGGGGCAGGAAGCAGTGTGAGATATTGAAAGGATTCGGAGCGAATGTGGCATGGAGGGAGTATAGTACTGGAGGACACTGGTTCAATTCACCCCAAGGCATGGATGATGTGGTAGAATTCTTGAGGGCTGTACTTTAGATGGGCGTTATAATGGTAGACTTGAACATTAGGAAAGGGCCCTATATGCGTGGTTGGAAAGCAGCCAGCGCAGTTCGTTAATCACTGTCCCGATCGGCTCCAATCACGTTGATCGCAAACCCTTACTCCTCTTCGTTGCTTTCATTTAAAGGCGCATTCCTAGAATTATCTGTGTACTTAACATAATGCAGTTATAGAGATAGAAGCGTGATCAGAAGCGTAATTCAAGAAATCGCCGAGTACGTTAATATGACTTACACTACAAAGCCGCGGGAGCGATGTGATGATCTTACCATACAGCTTCTTAAAAGAAGTGATAATTGGTCTTGCTTAGTCCACTAAACTAACAATTTTCAGCTAGTGATTTCAATGTATCGCTTATGCCGCAGCTGGATAGCTCTAAATGGATAGCGCAATGCAGCTTTCCAATAGTCTTTCCAATAATTTGCAGCTCCGGGACTTGGCACTGAGCGGAGGTAAGGAGGGCGGGTACATAAAGACCATCTGTATTGCATCAATCGAGAAGCTGTTCATTCCAGTCTCAATAGTGTCTTCAGTACCTTACTGTTAATAGGTTAAGGGCCTACCAAACACCAAATATCGACTTATCAGAATGGGTCAGTCAATATCATCGGTTCACGAGAGGATTCCTCGCGGTGATAAAGAAGCCGCAGAGCAGACAAAGAATCTGGACGTATTGGTCAAGGCAGTAGAATCACAGCTAAACGAATTTGACTCTGATTTGAATAAGTAAGTCCACAAAGCTCGACCTGGTTCTATCTAACAGGAGATCAGAAAGTTCGCATACGGCGATGCATCTGAAAGAACTGAAGTGCGTGGCGTTCATATTCTTCGCAAGACGCGCTTCATAAATGTCCAGGTTAAAGACGGAGTAAGAGAAATTATCTCCATAGGTTTATTAAAGCCCGTCTTATTGATAGCTCCTAGCCAAGTCAAGACGTCAAAGATGCGATTGATTCATACTTCAAGAAAGCCTCGGGGACTGATGCTGCAGTTTTTGATGGATTTAAAGTAAGCTACTCTATCCTTCTCATGGAACATGATACTGAATCGACTGTAGGAAGTCGTCTCTGATGCACTCCGTATTTTCATACAGAATACCGATGGAGGTGAATATAAGAAGAAATACTTCATTTTCACGATGAATGATATGGTGGTGCGCTTCGATATCATGGTAAGCAAATCCCAGTGCACAATGAGTTAAGCTAATGGATATCTCAGCTATGGCGCTGGAACTTCAACCAACGGGGCTTCAGTAATAACATCCAAAGTGCTATAGGATGTAAGCCTCATAATTTTTCTTTGCACGTTTTCTTGGCTGATTTTGTTAGATATTGTTTGCGTCTCCGCCGTAGACGCCTTTGCCCTGAAAACTTCCGACTTCATGTACTTGATGGGTCAATTTGCCAGTTTGTTTCACTTTCCGTTGTTAGAGTTTTTATCTTACTAACATAATTCAGATATTGAAAGGGATAATACAAGAGAGTACATTGAAAAGATGCAAAAGGTTTATGATAACGCGCGGCGCTTGAGGTTTGATCAGGGGCGGTTAGAGAGACAGGTGATGGAATAGGAATGTTGATGGAGAAATCTGATTTATGATTTTGCTATGTTACAACTTGCTGAATAAAGCTACTTTTCATCTGCGATATCGAATATCAGGGCCTTCATCACTATCATCATCCTCTTCAGAGTCCGAGAATTCCTTCTCCGACTCCTCAGCTTCTTCAGGAACAGGACCTGCAACATTCTTCAGTTCCAAGGTCTGCTTCACCCACTCATCAACAGCAGCAAGAGCCCCCTCAGGATCTTCTTGATGGGTAAGTAGAAATCCTTGAATGGCTGCAGGACTAAGCGCAAGATTAGGAATCTTGTCCCGAAACTCTCGTGCCTGGTCTTGTAAAGATTTGACAGCCTTCTTCTCCGAATCATGCACCACATCTGGGGCATCAAACATCTGGATGAAGAGCGTCTCAGCAGCTTCGGATGTGGCAAGCTGGAAGTTGATGGTGAAGTCGATTCTGCCTGGTCGGATAAGAGCTGGGTCAATATTCTCGGTATGATTCGAAGTCATGACGAGAACGCGTCCCTCTTGGGCAGCTGCACCATCAATGATATTCAGAAGACCTGAAAGTGAGAGGCGCTCCGCATTCTTCTTCTTGCGTCCTTTGGATCCCATTGTAGCTGTATCTGCGCCACGTCTCTGAGCTAATCCTGTAGCATCGATATCTTCGAGTAATACCATACAGGTATATGGCAGCTTCTGGAAGAGAGACGCAAGACTATCCTCGTTGATTCGAGGGGAATTCAAATTAACCATGTAGATATCCAAACCCATGAGACCAGCTGCCGCGAGAGTCAGACTGGTTTTACCGGTACCCGGAGGGCCTGAGAAGAGATAGCCACGACGATAAGGAATGCCTCTAGTCGCGTACCAATGTTTCGTCTGACGATCAAGGTATCGACGGAGGTCTTTGATAAGACTTTGCTTCAGATGCTCATCCAGGGCGATAGTAGACATAGGCCTCGTTGCTTTGGACATGCATCGAGTCCAAGACATCTCATCCTCGCTATAGGGCTTGGTTGCGCGGAAAATACCAGTTTTTCCCTTCTGCTTCTCGCAAAAGTCGGTGCGAGCATTGTACAGCAGTCGTTTGAGTACTGTAGCGTCTCGTCCAAGACATGAGATAGCAAGTTTCTCGGGTTGCCGTGGGGTAGACGTGTAGTTACTGCCCTCAAGCGACCTTGTAAAAGCTAGCATGCGGTTCTCATAGCGGAAGAAATGTGTGCCGAACGCTGGGGTCCAATACAGAGGCTTAGTGTTATAAAGCGACGTTGATGTCTTGGAACGCGTCTCATTGATTTGTCTCGCCACAGGATCATCTTCCTCGTCATCCTCGACATCAGGTTTATTCTCATTCTCATCCGGATCTGACCAGGTGAAAAAGGAGTTATTGAGGGAAGTAGAAGCTTGTAGACGATAGTTGTCCTGGGAGAGGTTGTTGCGGGAGATCCAGTTCATAAGATAGTTGTACGTTTCATCCTGAGCGTGAATTTCGACGGTTGAGATGAACCGGGCGGTTATGGATTCGGACCAAGATTCGAAGGCGAACTTGATGAAGAAGGCAAAGGCGGCAAAATATGGGAGATATGTCATGCCGGGAAATATCATTTCCAAAAGGCCGATGAAGAGGCCTTGGCTCATGATACTATCTTGTTGTTCGTCCATCTTGGTGAGAGTGACTATTGGCTTGTGTAGAATGAAGAGTTAAGAAAATAAGAGATATGATTGAGATTCTGCATCTTTTATATATTTTATCAAGGCCATTCTTGGTACTGCTGCCTTCTCGTAAAAGACATGAGGCAGAGGGGAGCAATGACCAGCTACCATCTTGAGATAGCTTTACGCGTTGGCCAATCACGGCACTAGGTTTCAGGGTCAAGACTAGCATCTTATACCCGCTATGACCATGTGCTGGGGCTTAGACGCAGTGCCGCAGCTATAACCTACCTGTCTAGGCCTGTTTAACGCGGTTTCAAGCCACTCCCGTATGAGTCAGAGGGTCGTAGTCGATTTTTAATGGCCATTGATGCTTGAGCAGTGACGTTTTTTTGCTTCAAGCGCCACCAAAGCTATTACTAAGGCAAACTTAAGCCGTTGTCGACTAAGGACTGACAATTTGTCAGTTGATAGTCTCCAGAGACAAGTTTTGGGTTTCATAGCCTCTGGATTAACTCGTATTGAGCATGTTCCATTCAATGCATAGAATCTTTATTTTTAAAATACAAGAGTCTGATATGTATACAATATTAAATTACGTCTTTCCCACCTCGTATCGTTCACCAGCACATTCTTCAATGCCCAGAGCTAGACTGAACCTGCAAACGTATTAGAACAAGCTCATAAATGTCGCGACAATCACAAGCGTAAGACCAAGTACTCCAATGCGCTCAGTCTCACTAGCGGCATTCCTCTCATCAGCCGCCTTCTTCTCCGCGGGTTGTCGTACCTTTGTCAAAGTAACATTGAAAGCAGGACTTCTCACAGCCTCACTAGCACCATCCTCGCCCTCAACAAAGACAAACAGATCTAATGGTAGGTAATCGTACACAAAACGATCTTGCTGGAACCAAGTCTGGCATGTTCCGTCCTTGAAAAACAAAGCGCTGTCGTACTTTGCGTCCTCAGTGGAGGTTGTCCTGTCAAAGACTGCGCGCCAGGCTGTCTGGCCTTTCTTGTTGAGGTTGCTAGGATATACCCGAGCGTCGACGTAAGGAGTCTTGGTGGAAGCGTTGGACTCGAGTGCGTTAAAGTTGTAGTTTCCGATGTTGTTTAGAACATCGAAACCGCGGATCTGCCAGCTCTTGATCTTAAGACCAGGACCGCTATCCATTTGGAAAGTGATAGTTGAGTTGGTCTCCTTATCCTCGTAGTCACCTGCAAATGCTTCCTTTGCATCATCGCGGCCGACCTTCTCAATAACGGGAAGAAGGGTCTGGAGAACCTGGCTAAAAATAGTACCGGTAACATAAGGGTTACCTGAAGCTTCGAGACCGCCGGACATGATGGAAATGACGATGTCGTAGTCGGGAATCAGAACGGTCTGAGAGTGGTAGAGGCCGAGATCGCCGCTCTTGGTGTAGATGTCGATGAGACGGCCATCGGAGGTGATGTTGTCGCTGCGGAGAATCTCCCAGGGACCTCCGACCTGGTAGCCCCATGATGCAGTGTTGACTTCAGGCTTCATCCACTTGCGGGTTTGGACGGGGGTAAGGAATTTATTGCTGAGGATTCCATCGGCGAGGAGAAGCATGTCAGAGACGGATGAGAACATGCCACCAGCACTAGAGATAATTAGCCAGAACAACAAGATGCGGATATTTGACTTACGAGTCAAAAACAGCAAGAGTAGCGTTCCAGGTAGGCTCCTTGTAAGGAATGAAGAGATCGTCGGTAGGTGGTGTCTTGTCGACATAAGTGTGCTTCATACCAACGACATCAAGAATATCACGCTTGATTACATCCTCAAAGGGCATGTCTTCAGCAGCCTCAATGACGAGACCAAGAAGAGCATGGCCAATGTTGGAGTAAATTGGGTTGGTGAAGGGTGCGTAAACCGGAGGTCGAAGATTGACCTGCTCAAGAAGATCTTTTCTGGTACAAGGAGTAGTACCAGGGAGACCAGAGCAGTTAGGTCCTTTGCCTTTGGGGATTTCAGGAAGGCCGAATGGCTGCCATGGTGCTGATCCAACGATTGCAAGATCCTGGGCCACTATTTACAGTCAGTAGAGTCTTTTTGTAACGAGTGGTATGACTTACTATCAACACCAACTCCTGAGAGATGACTAGCAAGTGATCCAACAGTAACATCCTCCCACTTTAACGAGAAGATGTCATCATCACCAGCCGTCTTATTCAACTCAGGCAAATACTTGAGCACCGAAGCCTCCAGATCAATCTTATCACTAATATGCGCAGCCAAAGCCGTAAAAAGCTTTGAACCACTAGCAATTCGAAAGACAGTATCTTGGTCTATTTTATCAGCGCCCTCACCAGGGTTAGGCGGTGTCCACTGATACGTAAACAAAGGTTCATCTTCGTGAATGGACTTTACGCCGATTGAGAGTCCGGAAGTGTTGAATAGAGCACCCAAATGGGCATCGAGACCTGTTTTGAGAAGCGAGGCTGCCTTTTTAACGAGTGAGCTTTGGCTTGGGGTTTGAGGGGCTGGAAAGACAGCGCCGAGTGGAGGACATGCTTTTGCGTCGATGAGAGTGAAGGACGCAGCAGCTACTGCTGCAAGTTTTGAAAGAGAGGGCATTATTAAGAGAATGGAGAGTTTCTAACGAGGGATGATTTGTAAGTAGATACATGAGTAACACGGCGGATAATGTTACTTATATACACCTCAACTTGAGGGTCCTCTAGCTTCATTCAATCTCGGATTCCAATGCGTAAATCCTGACAAGCTACCTTAGTCTCCAAGCCTCAAGGCTGGAACTAAGAATCTCACTGTATTTTACGTATAGCGTCACCATGTTCTTGGCTTTAATCTCGGGCAGTGAGTGCGAGTAGAGGCATAGCCGAATGAGGAAATAGAACTGTTTTGGAAGGATTTAGCGTCCGTGTTGTGCTGACTGCGCCTACGATGTTGAGTCCGAGGTTTGAGTCCGAGCAGGCCAATCACGGGGGATTGAAGGATTGGAGCTATGGTGGAGTGCTATAACGTCTGTTGTAAGGCTGAGGCGCTAGGGGTAGATCTGGGCGGGGAGATGTTATCGTGGGATATTGACAGCCGTTGGGTCTCTTTTCTTCTTTCTTATTTACTAGATTAAACTGTTTCATATGGAGTTTAATTTTATGCGAGCTACCTTTCTTATTATGGAAGATAATGCTGTCGCAGACATCCAATCCAAGCCATCAAACATTTGGTATTAACAATCTTGACACCCACTATAACAACCTCTGGTTTCTGATCTACAAGAAGCAATACAAATCACTACATTTCTTACTGTTAATTAATGGAATATTGAGGTCACATTATGAATCATCATCAATCCTCCAGATATCACTTCCTATTATCCCATCACCAGCTCCGCCTCATCCTCCTCCAAGCTCAAGCTACTGCGCCTCAATCCATTTAGAATTCTGATCCCAGCGCCTCTCCAGCAAATAAGTTCCCTACACTGCCGAGGGGCTGTAAGCACCACGTCAAGATCAAGCAAAGATCATCAAAACTGTGGGGGAAAGGATTCAGCCTAGGCCCCTACAATTACAGCGGGCACCCAGGCAAATAAAAGTCACCCCGTTCAACCACGAAAGCTCCTTTCATTTCTTTGGCTCGGACTCTTGATCTCGGACTCACTTTCAGCTCTACCAATTATCATTCTCAAGTAAACATCTACCCTAAGACATACTAGCTCATGTATTCGGTTCCGTCTCAATCACCACCCAAGGCTTCGGGCCGCAAGGGGAGTAAGAAAGTGCGGACTGGCTGCATCACCTGCAAGTCAGTAATCCATTCGCTAGATCTTAAGGCAATCACTAATAAACTACAGAATACGCAAGGTCAAATGCGATGGTAAACAAACACTATACATCTATCCAATCTCATTCTAACAACATGCAGAAGCCAAGCCTTATTGTCTACGATGTATCAAAACAGGTCGTCAGTGCGACGGCTACCGTCCCTCTCCAAACTCATCCCCAGAACCTACATCACTCTCTCCAACACCAGGCTTTGAATCTCCCCAAGATGTGCGCGCCTTTGATCATTACCGCTTGCGCACTGCAAAAGTGCTCTCAGGTCCTATTGATGCTAGTTTCTGGGGCGGTGTAGTTCTCACAATGAGTACCACTGAACCAGCTGTTAGACATGCCATTCTTGCTATCAGCAGCTTACACGAAGCTGTTGAGGTAAAGAGTAAAAGTAATCGGGTTGTCGATACCAGGTTTGCATTTCGAGAGTATGGAAATGCAATTACTTCGCTTAGGAATTGGGGACAGAGGAGTGAACCTTCTGTTGTACCGCTGCTTGTTTGCGTCTTGTTCATTTGTGTCGAGTTCTTGATTGATCGCGATACAGCTGCGCAGATGCACATCTGTCAAGGAAGACATATCCTTTCTACTCTTGGTGATGGACGCTCACCGGCTATGGAAATGATTAAGCATTCTCTTGTACCCATTTACGCTCGTCTCAGTCTCTCGAGCTTTCTCTTTGGCAGTCGTCCTGCGCCTATTCCAGCTCATCTACGGGGCTGGACTGACATGCCTGCTGTTTTCTCAAGTATCGAAGAAGCTCGGTATGCTCTTTATTTGCTGTTGGATGACAGCTTGCAGTTTAGCACAAGCGCTCAACGTCCGATCTTCAATCCGGATGCAGAGCCTGAAGAGATCCGGAAGCTTCAACATGAGCAGCAACGTCTTCTTTCGCAATTGAGTCGATGGCATGCTGCCTTTACCGTCATTACAGCAATGAGTTCCCAGTCCCCTTCTCTAGAGAACTCATTAAACGTCCTCCGAATCTATCACCAGTCAACTCTCATCTGGGTTTCCGCTGCTTTGGACACAGATGAAACAAAGTTCGATCGGTATATACCGAATTTCGCCAGCATCATCACTCTCGCATCAACCGTCATCGGCTCTGTTCCAACAAACGCAAAGCTCGAGCCCTTCAGCTTCGAAACAGAGATCATACCCCCTGTTTACTGGACGGCTATCAAATGTCGCCATCCTCTCCTCCGACGTGCAGCCCTCAAGCTTCTTACACGAAGTCAAATGCGCAATCGCCGCGAGAATCTATGGCACGCCCGCGAAACAGCCGTCATCGCCGCCCGAAGCATCGAAATAGAAGAATCAGAATTCGAGTACACTCTCGATCTTGACTTCACAATGGATCCCTTCGTGGCTCCTAGCCCAAGCTCTTTGAGCGAAGTATCCGCAGAAGCAGGCGCTGCATTCGATCTCCTCACATGCGATCCCAAGAAGATCAAAGTCGACATTTCGAATCCTCCAAGTCTTCCTCCGCCACCTCCATCATTCAGCGATCCGACACCTGAAGAAATTCTCTCGGGTTCACCATGCAGTTTAGCATCAAGCCACTCATCTCCAACTCCCGCGCCGGAACCTGTGTCACCGATATCAGCGGCGCTTGATGGTATTCAGCTCCTTGACTCTGCTGCGCTCAAATCTGCGAGTCTCGAGTCACCGTATGGTATTTCTGAGAGTGGACGGATTAAGAATGCGCTTATTGGACCGGCGAAAGAGGGAGGGATTTGGGTTACGTTCTTTAGAGATCCCGACCCGGGGGAGACTTCGTGGAAGGTTACGAGGGAATTTTTGAGATGTTGAAGATATATGTGACTATGATTGATGACTGGATTTGTTAGATGTACTTTTATGCATGATATACCCATGACTTGTTTGTTTATAGACTTTGTTATTTATTGCCCCAGATGAGGCTTCGACATTAAGTCCCGCTATCTTTTCCGTCATGGGTGGTAGCAACTTTATCCTCGCTGTAAAAGTACAGTGTATTCTTCACGATTAATCGCCGAAAAAGTCCAAAAGGTCCATCATATTTTATTCCCATCTAGGTCTCCTTCTTGGAACCGATGCCTGCTCTGGCCTTTTAAGTTTGGTGATGGGGTGGAGTGATCTACCCTAAATCATCGTTTAGTGTGGTAATTCTTGCGAGAATGTTTAAGCTTCTTCTGAATAACTAAACTTTCTATTGGGCTTTTCAAATCTTCTTGATGCCTGTTCAAGAGTAATTCTCACTGCGACGGAAACGTCCTCATAATAGGACAAAACCCTCAATGTTTGCAGCATCTGTGTTACAATCACTGGGGAGAAAAGGCAATGAGATACTACGTACATCAGCAAGCATCATCAACCAAAGAATAAGCACTTCGATTCATCCCAAAATTGTGGCAAATAATTAATGTCTATGCGGATCTTCATTTATTTTGGGTATCATTTTGTACTGTAGTCCTATTCTCAACCTCTAGCAGTCTCCCGTCTGGCCGACTCTGCCACCAGCTTTCTTCTCTTATTCCTCTCGTCTTGTTCAGCCAATACCTTTGCCGTTAGCGAAGCTGCAAATGAGTTGTTGATACCGCTGATTCTGGCATCCTCTGTCTTCCTGTCCTTCGCGCCATTTGTAGCCTTGTCCTCTTTCTCCACATCATCGCCCTTGCGCTTCTTCTTCTTTTCCGACTTGTCTTTCTTCAATGTATGTGTAAGCCCCTGGCTCTTGAGGTTCTCGATTCTCTTCTCTAATCGCTCGATGTCGGCTTCGGAAGTCGCAAGAAGGGGAACGATGTTGTCTTGCTCAAACTCGGCGCCACATTCTGGACATGTCTTTTCTTGGATCTCCTTCATGGCTACATCTGCAAAGACGTGTCCGCAGGGTACCAGGTAAACGGACTTAACAGCAGGACCCAGCTCCTTCATGGAAATCGGGCATACCCAATTGTCGCCATTTTTGGAAACCTTCAGCTTTGCAACATCTCGCAGTGACTTTATACCCAGGCTCGCAGGCGTGACGTCAACTGGTTCATCGGAGGGCATGAGACCTTTGAGGATCGCTTCGTAATTGTATAGACGGCCGCGCCAGTCAGAGACGAGAGTGTCGACATCGAGAGGTTCTCCACTGAGAGCGCAGTGCGCCCAGGCGTGAGCGAGTGATTCAAGGGCTGTCGCTTTGAGTTCGGATGTGGTAGGAGCCCGCGCAGCATTCTTGACAAGCTCGCGACGCTTGGGGATGGAGCCGCCGTCGTTACCCATGATTGATGAGTCAGTGGCTGTTTACAGCAATCGCGTGATCGTAGAAAAGGATGGACTTCGGAGAGAATATTGTCGCAGAGATATGAGCCCCGCAAATGAATGTTGTTGGCAGCGCGAGACGTAGAAATGGGTGTGAAAAGGTGTATGTGGATGAAGAAGTTACGAATTCTGAAAGGCTGAGGCGATTCCTAGAATTGAATCGAGATGGCTCTTATCGATAAGGATAAGGATTATGCAAGCCAGAAGTCGCTGTACAGTATGTTCATTATCACGTACTGTATAATCTGCTAGGTGAAGCTCAACATTTTCTGCCATAAACTCTATCATGAGGGTGAAAAACTGGAGAAAGTAACTAAAAGTCTTCTGTAGTACTGAATACCTGATAACTATCAAATTCTTGCCGTTTAGCTTTCTACTTAAAAGTAGCTACCTGCATGTTACAGGTGGAAATTAGCACTGTAATGACACCTCAGTAGCGCTCCATCGCTGGCCCGCCATTTCCAACCTTGCTCCATCTATGACCTCTCCCCGACCCAAGCTCATCAACCTCCAACTTCAACCTCCCCAGGTGCTACGCACCTATCTTAATACCTAACCCCCGGTCGTTACCTTGAAGGTGTCCAGCAAAACTGAGCATCTCCTCTCAGTATTCATATCTTGGAATTCTTGATCGGCTTCATAATAAACGACACGTGCACGCGCACCCACGCTCGAAGCTTAATTACGATCTCCCCCTCCACCTCGAACCCTCCCCGAAGAACTCTCGCCCACAATCGAGCGCTCGATATTCGAGTACATGCGCCCTTGATCGCTCACATACGAGTGCCGCGACGGCATCATGGCGCAGGCACAGCATGTCGCCTTGGAGCGACTGGAGCAGATCTCCCGCGGTCTTCGATCAAGGTCGGTTTCACCATGTGACGATTTGGTAGGGCAAGGGGCCTAACATTCCCACAGAACAAGCGACGATTTGCGAAAACGATCCGCCGTACAGCTTCGTGAGCTTGTAGCTGTTTGTCATCGAGACCTTAGCCCCGAACAATTTCAGGCTTTCTACAACTCAGTCAACAACAAGATTACACAGCTCATCACACATGGCAGCGACTCGTCCGAGCGACTCGGAGGCATCTATGCCCTTGATGCGCTCATCGATTTCGAAGGCGTCGACGTCGGCGTCAAATACACGCGCTTCACACAGAATCTCAAGACGATTCTTCGAGGCAAGGACATCAACCCTATGCAACCAGCTGCGATCGCGCTCGGAAAACTATGTCGACCTGGTGGTTCAATGATCTCGGAAGTGGTGGACTCGGAGGTCAACACCGCTCTCGAATGGCTACAGAACGACCGCGTGGAGGAGCGACGATATAGTGCAGTTCTTGTCCTGCGCGAATTGGCCCGAAGCGCCCCGACACTGATGTATCAATACATCCCGACAATCTTCGACTGGATCTGGATAGGACTTCGAGACACCCGGCAGCTTATCCGGGCGACGTCGGCGGAAACAGTTAGCGCCTGCTTCCGAATCCTTCGCGAACGAGACCAAGAGATGAAGCAACTCTGGATGAGTAAGATTTACAACGAGTCGAAAGCTGGTCTCAAGGTCAACACGGTCGAATCGATTCACGGTTCGTTGCTGGTTCTAAAGGAACTGCTCGAGCAGGGAGCTATGTACATGCAGGAACATTATCAGGAAGCATGTGAAATTGTCTTCAAGCACAAAGATCACAGAGATCCTACTATTCGAAAGACTGTGGTCCTTTTGATCCCAGATCTTGCCAGCTACTCACCAGCTGACTTTGCGCATACTTGGCTACACAAATTCATGGTATATCTCTCCGGCATGTTGAAGAAGGACAAGGAGCGAAATGATGCCTTCCTGGCAATTGGCAACATTGCCAATTCGGTCAAGAGCGCCATCGCACCGTATCTCGATGGTGTCTTGATCTATGTGCGAGAAGGTCTTAGTGTTCAGTCTCGCAAAAGAGGCTCAGTCGACCCGGTATTCGACTGTATCAGTCGTCTTGCTGTAGCTGTCGGCCAGACACTGAGCAAGTACATGGAGGCACTTCTGGACCCCATCTTTGCGTGCGACCTCACCCCCAAGCTCACACAAGCCCTTGTCGACATGGCCTTCTATATCCCTCCAGTCAAGCCGACAATCCAGGAGAGACTACTTGATATGCTCAGCATGGTACTCTGCGGTGAGCCCTTCAAGCCCCTTGGTGCTCCGCAGCCAAACACCCTCAACTCGGTTCCTATTATTCCCAAAGACGCAAAAGATCCCCATGCTTATGAGCATCGGAAGGCTGAGGTTAAATTGGCGCTCAACACTCTTGGTAGCTTCGATTTCTCAGGACATGTTTTAAACGAGTTTGTCCGCGATGTCGCAATCAAGTACGTTGAAGATGAGGATCCAGAGATTCGTGAGGCCGCGGCTTTGACATGCTGCCAATTATACGTTCGCGATCCGATTGTCAACCAGACCAGTTACCATGCGCTTCAAGTTGTGGGTGATGTGATAGAGAAACTCCTCACGGTCGGAGTCTCAGATCCTGAACCGAATATCAGGCGGACAGTTCTGGCGGCTCTCGACGAACGATTTGACAGACACTTGGCCAAGGCTGAGAACATTCGCATCCTCTTTTTTGCACTCAACGACGAAGTCTTCTCCATTCGAGAAGTCGCTATCTCCATTATTGGCCGCTTGGCTAGGTACAATCCAGCATATGTCATTCCTTCACTACGAAAGACTCTCATTCAGATGCTTACGGAGCTCGAATTTTCCGATGTCGCCCGTAACAAGGAGGAGAGCGCAAAGCTATTGAGCCTTCTGGTACAGAATGCGCAATCACTTATCAAGCCATACGTTGAGCCCATGATTTCGGTTCTTCTCCCCAAGGCGAAGGACAACAATCCTTCAGTCGCTGCTACCATTCTCAAGGCCATTGGTGAGCTTGCTACCGTGGGCGGCGAGGATATGATGCCTTACAAGGACAAATTGATGCCAATCATTCTTGATGCGTTACAGGACCAGAGCTCCAACGCAAAGAGAGAGGCTGCTCTTCACGCTTTGGGACAACTCGCAAGTAATTCAGGATACGTCATCCAACCATATATCGAATACCCTCAACTGCTCGAAATTTTACAAAGTATCATCAGAACCGAAGGGCAACGCGTGCCCTTGCGACAGGAGACCATCAAGCTAATGGGTATCCTGGGTGCACTCGACCCTTACAAACACCAGGTAAATCTTTCGAAATGGCGAAAATTGTTCCAGCTATTAACACCAACTCAGGCCGAAGAACGAACTCCCGATTCCCGACGAGGCGAGGCCAACCAATTGACCGATATTTCTCTCATGATGACAGGACTAACGCCCTCTAACAAAGAGTACTTCCCGACTGTTGTGATTAATGCTCTTCTCCAGATCTTGAAGGACTCTTCATTGGTTCAGCATCACGCGGCTGTGATTGAAGCGATTATGAACATCTTCCGCACCCTGGGCTTGGAGTGTGTTTCGTTCCTTGATAGAATCATACCGGCATTTTTACAGGTGATACGATCGGCCACCTCCACGAGACTCGAGTCTTACTTCAACCAACTGGCCACTCTCGTCAGCATCGTGCGGCAACATATAAGAAATTACCTTCCGTCAATTGTCGAGATTTTGCAGGAGTACTGGCACACCTCGCCATCACTACAGACCACCATCTTGTCGCTTGTCGAGGCCATTTCGAGGTCGCTTGAGGGTGAATTCAAGATTTACCTCGCTGGTTTGCTACCGTTGATGCTTGGTGTCCTCGACAAGGATACTTCCGCCAAGCGAACACCATCGGAGAGGGTGATGCACGCTTTCTTGGTGTTTGGTGCCAGTGCCGAGGAGTATATGCATCTCATCATCCCCGTCATTGTCAGGACGTTCGAGAAGCAGGGTCAACCTACATTCATCAGGAAGCAGGCTATCGATACGATCGGTAAGATCTCTCGCCAAGTGAACCTTAATGACTTCGCTGCCAAGATCATTCACCCTCTTACACGTGTCTTGGACATGGGCGAACCTCCGCTCCGTACTGCTGCTCTAGATACGCTCTGTGCGCTCATCCAACAGCTAGGCAAAGACTACCTACACTTTATGGGAACTGTTAACAAGGTCATCAATCAGCACCAGATTCAGCACTCCAACTACGAGCTGCTTGTGAGCAAGCTTCAGAAGGGGGAGGTTCTGCCACAAGATTTGAGCTCTGGGGCTGGCTTTGCCGATGGCGCAGACGAGCCTCCTTTTGCTGATCAAGGAACGAAGAAGCTGGAGATGAATGCTATTCATTTAAAGGCTGCCTGGGATACCAAGGGCAAATCCACAAAGGAGGATTGGCAAGAGTGGCTGCGACGGTTCAGTACGACATTGCTTACCGAATCACCGAACCACGCGCTTCGAGCTTGCGCCAGCCTGGCTAGTGTGTACCTACCTCTGGCTCGTGAGCTCTTCAACTCAGCGTTCGTATCTTGCTGGAGCGAGCTTTATGAACAATTCCAGGACGAGCTCATCCAGAACATTGAGAGCGCTATAAAATCCGAGAACGTCCCACCTGATCTGCTTGGCCTCCTACTCAACCTCGCCGAGTTTATGGAGCATGACGACAAGGCTTTGCCGATCGATATTCGGGTTCTCGGTAGGGAGGCAGCTCGCTGTCACGCGTATGCAAAGGCCTTGCACTACAAGGAACTCGAATTCCTTCAAGACCAGAGCAGCGGTGCAGTCGAAGCTCTGATTGTTATCAACAATCAGCTACAACAGTCCGATGCTGCCATTGGTATTCTCCGCAAAGCTCAGTTGTATAAGGAAGGCATCCAGCTGCGAGAAACCTGGTTTGAGAAGCTGGAGCGTTGGGAAGAGGCACTTGCGTTTTATAACAAGCGTGAGGAGGAGGTGCCTGAAGATCAAGCTATACCCGTTGATATTGTCATGGGTAAGATGCGATGTTTGCATGCTTTGGGAGAGTGGGAGGCTTTGGCTTCTTTGACCGGCAGTACTTGGGCCAACTCTACGCCTGAGGTTCAGAGAATGATTGCACCCCTTGCGACAGCTGCTGCGTGGGGTTTGAACAAGTGGGATTCCATGGACAACTATCTCTCATCGCTCAAGAGGTACTCACCTGATCGATCATTCTTTGGTGCGATTTTGGCACTCCATCGCAACCAGTTCCGCGAGGCGATTGCCTGCGTTCAGCAAGCTCGCGAAGGCTTGGATACCGAGTTGAGTGCGTTGGTTAGTGAGTCGTACAACCGGGCATACCAGGTTGTCGTGCGAGTACAAATGCTTGCTGAGCTTGAAGAGCTCATCGTTTACAAGCAATGTGATGAGAAGAAGCAAGCCATCATGAGACGCACTTGGGAGACCCGTTTGAAGGGTTGTCAGAGGAATGTCGAAGTTTGGCAGCGAATGCTTAGGTTACGTGCCATTGTGATCGCACCAACCGAGAATATGCACATGTGGATCAAGTTTGCCAACCTTTGCCGCAAGTCTGGACGAATGGGACTGGCTGAGAAGTCACTCAAGCAACTTATCGGAACCGACGCTCCTTTGGTATCTACAATACCTTATTGGAGCGAACAGCGACAGCCAGGACCTGGTCCAAGGAACGCACCAGCTGCACAGGTCATCTACGCTGTGCTTAAGTATCAGTGGGAACTCGGACAGCAGTTGCCGGCTAACAAGAAGGCCAACATTCCCGAGAAGACACTGTATTGTCTGCGCAAGTTTACTAATGATGCTGCTCATCGTTTGGAGGTTGCTAAGGCTCACCTGAATGCCCAAGCTGGTAGTGAGATCAACATCACTGGCGACTATGGGTTCCAGAACCAGATGGACCCTGCTCTCATGAGCCCTCAGACTCAGCGAGCGCTGTATGATCAGACGGTCCTGTTGGCCAAATGCTACTTGCGACAGGGAGAATGGCTGATTGCGCTCAACAAGGATGATTGGCAATACACTCAAGTTCAGGACATTCTTACATCGTATTCTCAGGCGACCAAGTACAATCCTCGCTGGTACAAGGCCTGGCATGCTTGGGCGTTGGCCAACTTTGAGATTGTGCAGGCCATCACAGCTGGAAACGAGGGGCAGATGTCAAGGACGGATCACAATATGGTGATTGACCACGTTGTTCCAGCTGTCAAGGGCTTCTTCAAGTCTATCGCACTCTCACAGGGAAGTTCGCTGCAGGATACTCTCCGACTGCTCACACTATGGTTCTCCCACGGTGGAAGCGTAGATGTCAACGTAGCCGTTACTGAGGGCTTTGCTAATGTTAGCGTCGACACCTGGCTCGAAGTCATCCCTCAACTGATCGCACGAATCAACCAGCCCAACAAGCGAGTTCAGCAGTCGGTGCATAACCTTCTCGCTGATGTTGGACGAGCTCATCCCCAGGCTTTGGTTTATCCCCTCACTGTCGCCATGAAATCTTGGCAGAACACACGCCGATCCCGCTCTGCAGCTCAAATTATGGATAGTATGCGGCAGCATAGCGCAAACCTGGTCGCCCAAGCTGACACGGTCAGTCATGAACTGATCCGTGTAGCTGTCTTGTGGCATGAACTCTGGCACGAAGGACTGGAAGAGGCTTCGCGTTTGTACTTTGGTGATCACAACATTGAGGGTATGTTTGCAACACTTGAGCCTCTTCACGAACTTCTGGAGCGTGGCCCCGAGACCCTTCGTGAGATCTCTTTCGCACAAGCGTTCGGCCGAGACCTCAAGGAGGCGCAAGATTGGTGCCGACAGTACGAGACAAGTCAAGACGTCAACGACCTGAACCAGGCGTGGGATCTGTATTATCAGGTATTCCGCAGAATAAGTAGGCAGCTACCTCAGGTTACCACCCTGGAGTTGACGTACTGCTCGCCCAAGCTCCTCAACGCCAAGAACCTGGACCTAGCAGTTCCCGGAACATACAAGAGCGGGCAGCCTATTGTGAGGATAATGTCCTTTGACACGACGTTTAATGTTATCAACTCTAAGCAGCGCCCACGAAAGCTTAACATCAACGGTAGTGACGGAAAGTCCTACGCTTTCTTGCTAAAGGGTCACGAGGATATTCGTCAGGACGAACGAGTTATGCAGCTGTTCGGCCTATGCAATACTCTTCTGGCTCACGACTCGGAATGCTTCAAGCGCCATCTCAACATCCAGCGCTACCCTGCCATCCCTCTCTCGCAGAATAGCGGTCTGCTCGGGTGGGTTCCCAACAGCGACACTCTTCACGTTCTTATTAGGGAGTACCGTGAGAGCCGCAAGATCCTGCTCAACATTGAACATCGCATCATGCTTCAGATGGCGCCTGACTATGATAACCTGACCTTGATGCAGAAAGTCGAGGTGTTTGGTTATGCACTGGATAACACCACTGGACAAGATTTATACCGTGTTCTCTGGCTCAAGTCAAAGTCTTCTGAGGCTTGGCTTGAGAGACGAACGAACTACACTCGCTCTCTGGGTGTCATGTCCATGGTGGGATATATTCTGGGACTGGGTGATCGCCATCCTTCCAACTTGATGCTTGATCGCGTTACTGGAAAGATTATCCACATCGATTTCGGTGATTGTTTCGAGGTAGCGATGAAGAGAGAAAAGTACCCCGAGAGGGTTCCTTTCCGTCTCACTCGCATGTTGACTTATGCTATGGAGGTCAGCAATATTGAGGGTAGCTTCAGAATTACGTGCGAGAACGTAATGAGAGTTCTACGCGACAACAAAGAAAGCGTCATGGCTGTTCTCGAAGCGGTAAGTTTCTTTTTCTCATGGCCAAGCTGATACACCTGATGCTAATAATCACAGTTCATCCATGATCCCCTCCTTACATGGCGCTTAACAAACGCCCCATCTCCAACGGGCCCCAACTTCCGCTCCGACAGAGACACAGCAATGCCCATACCAGGCGGTGTCCGCGCCCGTCGAGCCTCGATCCTTGACAGCGACGTCGCACCCTCTGAACTCCTCAATGCTGCCCCCGAATCATCAATCCAAACACGCGCACGGGCTCGCACAAACAGTTCAGCAGGTGAAGCCATGACAAACGGCGGCGCACCCGAAGTTGAAAGCCAGAACGCCAGAGCAGTGGAGGTGCTGGATCGTGTGCAGCAGAAGCTCACGGGCCGTGATTTTAAGAATAACGAGGAGCTCGATGTCATTGCGCAGGTCAACAAGTTGATCATGGAGGCTACTAAGCTGGAGAATCTGTGCCAGCACTATATAGGATGGTGCAGCTTCTGGTAGATTCGAGTTGCTAGCCGGGGGGGCCTTTTTTTATGTATGTATTTGCTTCAAGTTTGCGGGAGTTGGGGAATGGGAAATGCGATATCAGGAAGTTTGTCGTTGTGAGTATGTTGTCCCATTTAGTGTACGAGTATAAAGGCCTAGATGAATCTTGTCGTATTCTATCTTGATCAACATTGTTTTAATTCAACCTTGTCCCTTTTCTGTTCTGGTGTCTATAGCTCATCTCGATGTCTAGGCTTCTTGGGCTGACTTCCAACATCCCATCTCGAAAAGTCACAAGCAGCAGGCGTGCCAATCTCCATCCTGTAAACACACTTCTCACTCTCACTAACCCTCCACAACTCCTCCGTCTCGGCACAACCCAACCAGACATCTGTTCTTCTCTGGGGACCATTCCAGCACTGTTGACCATCCTCATACTTCAACACCATACGCTCACCACGTCCAAGACTCTTTCCATCGATTCTGTCTTCTTCATCTGCCATTTCGCGAGCGATGCGCTTGAAATTTCCCATGTTGCTTTGACCGTGTCCCTTCTTTGACTTTTGCTTGGTGCTGCCGAGCCAGCATTGTTCGTAGGTGTACTCTCCTGCTTCGAGGGTTACGCATTTACCTTTTAGGGCACGGAAGATATCGTCTGGACCGTAGTCAAAGTCGAGATCGGCTTGTTCGACGTTGAGAGTGGATTGCTTGTCGGAGAGATCGCGTTTGGCAGCGTCGACGGCTTCGCGGGCTGCGCGGACGAGAGTGGATTCTTTGCCGGGGGATGAGTTGTCGGCGAGGATGCCGTTGGTGATGGCCCAGACGCGGAGGTTGTCGAGAGAATTGTGGATGAAAGCGCGGACAGGAGGAGGGAGGTATGCCTCAAAGTTGTAGACTAACCAGTTAGCAAAGTATCATCTTGTAGGGGGTTTGACTTACGGATATCAGTATCACTTCCCTCATCTTCCTCAAACTCACTCCAGTTAACACCACCATTCTCTCCATCCTCCTTGAGCACACTCAAGATATCCTCATCATTCACAACCTCATCTTTCCTCTCCGCCTGACGAGCAGAGTAATCCTCAAAAGATCGAATCGCCGCCTTTACACCCTCGTCGTTGAAGTTGGGGTTATAATCAGCCTTGAACTTTGTCAAAAGCTCCTCAAGTTCACCGACTCGTTCCTTGAGGGCGTCACGCTGGTTAACGACCTGTTCCAAAGTGTCCCGGAGCTCATTGACGCGTGTCTTGGCTAGGCCGACAAGTACACCGAGTTTTCCACCGCCGGTACCTTCGCGAACAACCTTGCCCTTATCTTGTTGTTCAGCTTCGCGGTGTTTCTGGGCGAGTTCTTCCTTCTTGACTTCAAGAGCAGCAATCTCCTTCTTGAGGTTTTCAACCTTTTTCTCAACACTTTGTCTCAGATCCTTTGCCTCTTGAACCATAGCACCTCTCTTCTTGGCAGCATTTTGCATAGCCTTCTTCTTCTGATCTTCCAATCTTCTATACTCCTTTCCGATCTCGGCACACTTGTTTTCACACTTGACACCGCCTACGCCAGAGTATTCCTCCGACCCATCACAGCAAAGTTCGTAATCGCACACGCCGTCATTGACGTAGAGAAAGGGTACATACATTCCAATATGTCCCTTGTTCTCACACCAGAAGCCAGGGAGTGCATTGGTGGTGTTTGTAGTGCCGGAGATGGAACCAGCCAGAGGTTGTTCAGGGGAGAGAGGATCGAGGTTGGCGCAGGCAGCGGTGCCGGGTTCGTCTGAGCCATCGGGGCAATCGCACGTGTTGTCGTTGATTTGGTCGAGACTCAGTTTGATAGCTGCGTTGGTGATACAAGAGAAGTCATCGCCCTGGTAGTGAGAAACAACTACAGCTGTTAGCTCGTGATAGCTTCATCATCACAAGCAACTCCTGACTTACATTCTGGACCAACACCTCTAGGCACACTGCCAGCAGCAGCCAGAGTAAAAGCATAAATAGCGCCCAGAAGCGCCAGAGAATTGGGGTGTTGCATGTTTCCTTGTGTTTGTGCAATGTGCAATTCTCCAGTTGAGTACACCTCCAGTTCGAGGAATTGGATCCAGGTTTTAGAGTTGGCCAGGCCAGCTATAACAAGGGAGCATTCCAGAGGTCTCCACTAAAATAAGGTCAACTCCCCTACAAGCTCTCCCCTGGGCGGTAAATATTCGGTCCATCTGAGACCTGACGCGGAATTTAGTCCGCGGGGGAGAAGAGCACTAAAGGTGGGGGACGTAAAAAAAAAGAGAAACCCCTCCAACACTCACTCTCACTGCCTGAAAAAGTGTGACGCATCATCAACCAAAGTCATATCACCAACAGCATATACTGTACAGTCAAGATGGCTCCCAACGACGAAGAGGCTCGTAAATCCCTCGAAACATTAATCGCTACAACCTCGGCTCTCCTTGAACAACTCCAATCAACCCTCGTCTCCATCCAACGCAACCCATCGACACCCTCATCCTCCCCCGAAACAGAAACAGAAACAGAAACACAAACAAACGACATAAACGCCCTCGATCTCGCCCGCGACTGCTCCTCCCTCATCCGCGCCCACGGCACAAAAATCTCCCTTCTAATAATAAACGAACCCTTCACGCCCAGCGCCATCTCAACCGTGATCCGCGATCTCGTCAAGGGACCCATTCCTGGGCTTGCCACCGCCGCACAAGCATGTACCCCAAACCTCTACACTACAGTCGTGCGAAAAGAACTTGCGTATAGATGTCAGAAAGTTCTTGTTGAGCTTTGGGGCCTGTTGAAGCGTGTCCCCGACGATGGCAAGGTGTTGTCTGGGGTCGGGAGGGATAGTGGCAAGGGAAGTCTTGTTTTGACGGGAAAGCTCTGGAGTGCGTGTGATGAAGTTATTGGACTTGCGAATATGGGCGTTGGAGGATTTTATGTCAAGAAAGCGGAGGAGTGGAGGGATACACTCAAGGATGTAATGGAGGAACTGAAAGAATGGGGAGAAGAAGAGGACGATGAAGACGATATCGATGATGTCGCAGATCAGCTCAACGACACTTCCCTCACAGAGCAAGAAATCGTCGACGACTTTATGAACTCCTCCTCCACAATCCCCAAATCCGACCCTGATAAGATCCGCCCACGTCTCGACTCAACCCTCAAGCGACTTCGAATGATCGTTCTTTTATACCAAGCCATATCCAAGCGACGCTTCAAGAAACTCCCCAAGGATACTACAAAGGGCGACATGCCTTCCAAGCTGGACAAGACAGCGAGTGTGCTCGAGACACTGCCGGATAAATTTGGGGACTTGGCTGGTGCGTTTTATGAGCTTGACCCGGAGGAGATTGATCGGCTCATGGAGGATTGTTTTGAGAGTGCGGTTGGGGTTAGTGAGGTTTTGAAGATGGGGTGGGAGGGGGAGACGGACGAGTTTAGTGAATGGATGGAGAAGTTCAAGATTGAGGTCAAGAAGACATAGACAGACCATGAAATGAAGAATAAAATATTTGATATCGTTCAGATATGGAGCGATTGAGTATTTAGTGATTCTCTGGCATACATGTTACATGCCCTATCTGCATACACTACATAACGCAGCCTTATACAAAGTACATCCCAACCGGCTTCCATTTCATCATAATTGAAGCCTATGCATCCCAAAATCCCCCTCTTCCCTCAAAAAAACTCCTCATCTAGACGTCTCTCTGTCCTGTAGGTCGACTCATCGTTGTAACTTCAGAATGTCCGAGTTGCTTAGCCTCATGTTCTGCTTCATCCACAGGCGCGGGTGTTTCTGGTGTGATCATAACAGCAGGCGCAGCAAGAGAACTGGGCACAACTTCTGTCTTGGCAGTCGTCACACCCTCAACGTGTTCTGCCTCTGCGTCCTCTTTATCGTCTTCCTTCACTTGTGAGAGCGGTCGACCGTGTGTATCGTGAGCCTCTCCATCTTCGTCGCGGCGCATTTGGCCGTTCTCGAGGTCGGCACCAACCATTTGCGCGAGACTGCTAAAGTTAAACATAGGTTCAGAACCGGCGCTTCCGTCGCGTTCTCCATCGTCACTGTAGGCACCGAGGCTCAGTCCACTAGACCGGGGACCATCGGTGCCCAGGTAGTCGGGTCCGGTGTATGTGCCAACCGGACTATCGTTAACTGAAGACCCAACTGAAGAAGCATTGCTCATCTGCCTCAAATGTGATCCTCCGCGCGAAGGGCCAGCCGGTAGTGGCAGAGAACTCGATGATGAAGCTGGTCCGGCCTGTGTATCAGATGTGCCTCGATCGACACCCTTGCCTTTCCCAGCAGGACCCTCGTCCTTAGCCTTTGGTTCTGCTGGTGAATCCGGGGTGCTCGAAGCTTGTGATGCTCTCGACATGGTGGCTTCTACACGGAGATTGCTGGCAGTACTGTTGCCTCGTCGTCGACCCAATCCTCCTAGGGATAAACTACTGGCGCTCGCACCACTTCCACTTCCACTATATGGGTTTCCGCCCTTCTTAGCTGCCTTTTTCTCCTCCTTTTCTCGTCTCTTGGTCTCCTTTCGAATAGCCTTTTCCTCCTTACGTTTGCGCTCTTCTTCAGAAGCCAGAGAAAGACGAACCGCCTCCATAAACATCATCTCTTCCAGTTCATCCATGCGAGACCTCCGCCCCGTACCGGTCCGTGAAGATCCTCTGGCTCCAGGTTCCGGTCCCTCGCTTGCGTCGTCTTGTGCACCATCTGTTTGGGCACTGGGGCTGGGACTAGCATTTGAATCGTTGTTCCCAGTGTTCCTCCTGCCAAATCGACCAGGACGAAGAATCGATCTCTGTTCGTTTCCTCCCATGAGAAATGCAGCCGTATGAAGGGCGGTTGCAGCAGCGGCTCTCCGAGCTTGGTGATTTCTCGCTGATGCAAGTTTTGCCGCCCAATCTGGACGCACGCGATCAGTAGTAATCACATTCGGCGCGTTCGCAGACAAACTATGTGCGCGTCGACGGCCGGGTGCGGGTGGGGTTTGTAGCGTGCTGTGTAGTGAAGTCTGCGACGACATGGCTGTGCTGTGTGATGGGTTGCCCGAGTACACGAGACCTCGTCGGAAGGGAGGAGGATCGTATGTGACGCCGAACTCAGGCTGTTGGCAGTAGGGACATGCCGAAGGCTCAGAGATGAGCATTTCCGGCGGATCGTCCGGGTTGAGACCCTCGTTGGGGTCTCGAGCTTCGCCGTTAGGATGATGCTCGGGAAGATGGGGATCAGCTCGCTTAATCTGAACAAAACATTCGCTGCAGATATTCTGGTCGCAACATCTAGTGCGGTTCAAATAAGGGGGGTATGTCAGGAAGCAAATGGGGCACTCTTCAGCGTCCTTGTAAAGGAAAACCTCCATAGGTTGACCATTTACAAAGGGGTCATGAGGAAGAGCGATTTCCTTTGGTGTCAAATCTGTCGAAGAGGCATTTCGCGAACCTCCACTGAGAGCAGCAGCAAGAGCTTTGGCTCGAGGCTTGAAAGGCGATTTACTCGCTCCTGGCGTGGATGGAGAAGGAAGGGCGGAACCTGCGTTTGATGCACTGCGATCGGATGCGGCAGAAAGTGTCCTAGGCCCCATGGGCACAGTCAGGTTCTGAAGGTTCTGGCTCGATGAAGATGGGTTTTCCGCGGGAGGGGGTTGCGGAATAAGCTCTGGGTCGGGAGGCGCATCGGCGGGGGGTATCTCAAGGCCACGGGCTGCAGCGACGAGTTGATGCTCGGCCCAACTAGAAGACCAATCATTGAGGCCTCGCCAGAATGGCGCAAGTTTTCTCTCTATCTGTGTCATGTCAGCTTACCGATAAGAACAATAAGAGCAAAAGAACGCACCTGTAACTGTCTCACGACAGGCTTGCTAAAGTCCTCAGTGCCAGTGTAGGTACCCAATGTTACCAGATAACCTCCATCGACATGTTCTTCACGCATACTCCTCTCTCGCTCCTTGGCTCTCGCCACGCGCTCTCTTTCTAACCTCCTCGCCTCACGCTCCTGTTTAGTCTCGCGGCGCTCAAAGGGAGCATCTTGTTGTTCACGGTTTCGGGAAGAACTGGGACCTATACCAAATATGTTTATCTCTGCTCTGCTCATTCGACGGTTCGATCTCGAGGTGGTGTTTTGTAAATGTTCGCGTACTGAGGGATCGCCGGGGCCGGAATAGTGACGAGAATCGCCTTCGGGACGAGACTCTTTTGTGTTTGAATTACCCATGGTGAAGATGTGAAGAGCAAGACGACAGCAGCTGGGTTATGTGGCGCGATCGCGCACCTGGGCTGGTCTTATCTGGCGTAGACCAGGGGAGGGGTGTTGTCGTCAACGATAATCGTGTCGAGAAAAGCGAGAGATTATTGAATCGAGGGTGATGAGAGGATGAAGTTGTTGGAGATTAAGTTGTGTTGTGTTGAGCGATATCGAAGTGAGACAAGGAAAGGAGCTTGTCTCGATAGGAAGAGTTACCGAATGTCCCGCGATGGATGGGTTGGGATGGATGGAGCTGATGGAAATGGGGACACGATCAAATGGGGGAGGGGCCGGCGTAGGCGTCAGACGACGGGGGTCACCACAGAGAGCATCTCGCTTAGTTTATGGAGACGGTGATATTTGACAGCCCGGGGAGGGTTCGTGATGCTGCTGAAAGTGTATGTGAAAGAAAGTTGGGGTTTTGAAAGGATGAATGATGATAATGTATGAGGAGTGGAGCGATAACGGAACTTTCTTTGTTGGTCGTTGATGAATCCAATGAACTTGAACTGGAGGTTTGGGGGAGGGGGCACCTGAGGTAGCCTGTAACTGTACTGAAGTAGCTGGCCTGCAGCGCTGGAGCTAAAGCCTAGAACAGCTGGTGGTCCAAGCCCTGTCGGCCAACAGAACAAGTCAAGTCTAGCTGAGATCGGATACTGGAGCCCGGAGCCAGGCGGCCGGGTAAATGATGAAAAGGTATCCGTATCTAACTTAGTACTTGGCGGGGTAGCGCGAGGCTATTCAATAAACCAAGAGGAGGCATAAAAAAAGAGATCAAGATTGATTGTTTGGTGTTGAAGGTACGGATACTCCCCTCAAATTGATGACTGAGGAATCGAATTGGGTTGGACTGTCGACGTCAAAAAAAGGTAAACAGCTCACTCACTCACTCAGTTGGAGAACCTGCCACCCTACAAGCGTCGTAAGCTATCCTGGCAAGCTATCTTTGGTGTAAACCTTGACAGCCTTGATATTAATGCCAACCAGAGCAATATCCTCTTGCGGGTTGAGGCCCGCATCATTATCAGCTCAGTTGTTACGGGGATTTATTTCTTGCCGAGTTTCAAGCTTTACTGACGACTCTACCCTGGATTAAATGTTGGGTATTTGCTTTTTGTTTCGAGATCTACAAGTTACAACTCACAGATCTGCAATCAAACGTCAGTCCTGACTCGCATCCCTTCATCAACGTCATGAACCGTCACTAGAAACATGGATGTGAAGATCCTTGAGCCCAGATTGTCAAAAATCAAGAAACTGCCTTGAGTATTTGTTTCACATGGGATTTTTCCAAAAATTTTCTGATTGAGAAGGGTTTCGAGTTATAGTTATAATCACAGAGAGAATTGTGATTTCTTGTGAATTGGACTTGTGAGATATCAGAAGATCGTCTGACTGACTCCGAATGATCCGGATGGTGATATGAATGTAACTTTGCGTCGTGTCTTGAGATCGTATTCGGCATCTTAAAAGCTTAGTTATGCGATCTGATCCATGTATTCTTATTGTAACAGTGCTTGAAGTTGCTGCATGCTCTATATCCCGTCTATCTCTATCCCCATCACGCTCCAAAAAAAAAAAAAAAAAACACATCATCATCATCATCATCATCAAACGTAAACATCAAATTATACAACCCTACTCCATTCACTTCGTCGGCGCCCAAGCCTGCAACCAATCCCTCATCCTCTCCAAATTCCCCTTCTCAGCCTCCGCCGCAGCAATACACCACTCAACATCCCAAACCCCCTCCTCAGCCATCATCTCCGCCAACTTCCTTCCCCTCTGACTCCCCTCATCCGTACAAAACCACAACGGCTTATCCATATTCGTAATATCAGCAAGCAGCGGTTTCACCAAAGGCAGCACTTCTCTCGCGCTGGAAGGCTTGGGCTCAAGACCTGCGTTGGCGCGGCCCGTTTTACACCATGGATTCGCGCAGTGGGATTTTCCGCAGCCAGTCATTAGCTGGCCCAAATATCGTCTTTCGATACGGCGTTTGAGCGCTTTGCCTTCTGGATCGTGCATGCTGACGTATAATGGGCCGAAGCAGATTGAGCAGAGACCGATGTCGTTTGAACCTTGTTCGCTGGAGGCTGTTTGGCGGACTTGACCTCTTGATCCAACGCCAAACATTGTTCTTCCACAGTTGGCATTGCGACAGACTGGAGGTTTAAGACGAGATACCTTGTCGAGTTCGTGGTGCTTGAGATGTGTCTCCATATCTTTCAGACGAACAATCTTATCGCAAAGATGGCATTCTGTTGTCCGTGTGCCATCTGCAAGTTCGTGGGCCGTCAACCCAGATAGAACAACCTCCGGGCTAGGATTGAAGGGATCGCCTTCTTGAGGAACTTCAAGATGACAGAATCGACAGAGGATCAACTTCCCAGGACACACGCTGGTCTGATGCCTTGCCAAATCAGCCATCGAATTTGTCGAAAATTCGCAGTTGGGACATTGTCGCTCCGTGTGAAATATATCATCGTGCTTCGCCTTGCTCTGCATTGAGTTTCCAAAAGCATTATCCTTTTCACAATGCCAATGCGCTTCCCATTCCGGAGAACCCCTCTTAAACACTGATTTGCACTTGGGACAAACAATGTTGTTCCTCCGGCAAAAGTTTTCGTGTAGAACCATCGTCCGCTTAGGAACGAATTGTAAGCAATTACTGCACTGCTCCTCATCAGCAGTGTGCTCTTGTTTGCTGTCTCCAGTAGATAAACCGTTCGTTGCATCTGGTAAATCCACCTTGGCTCGTAATGAGTACTGTAATGTCTTTGGAGCTTCTGTCTTGGCGTCTGGGTGTTTGTATCCATGCACCGATATCGTAATTTGCTCAGCGCCCTCCAGTTCCACGTTGGTAGGACTTATCACAATCCTCTTCACCCCGTTAACCGCAGGTGAAAAGTCCCCAAAGACATGGACATTTTCTCGCGGTAATGCTCGTTGTCGCGAAGACTTCGGTGTAACAAATAAATCGAGCGCATCCTCATCTTCACCGGTACTAAGTTCGATTGCAAGAGCCTGCGACTTATTCCAAGACGGAAGCACGTAATCGACGTATTCGCCCTCAAGAACCTGCCCCTCAACAGCCTTCCAAATGTCAATCTCTCCGCCCGTAGAGCTTCCATTCGTAGATCCTCGTTGCGCAGACATTATCCGTCTTAATGTTTCTCGCGCTTGTTCTTCGTCCAGAGCTTCGATATCGACCTCGAGATCTGTGTCCACCACACAAATGCCGTCTCCTTCGGGAGCGACCTTGTCCACGAGCAGCTTGAACTCTTCCCCGCGTGCGCCCTTGACTGCCAGCATTGAACCTTTGCTTAGTGTTGTAAAGTTTTCCCGTAATTGTCGCTCGAGTAGTGGTTTCCAGTCGTCTGGGTTGTAGCCGGCTTCTAAGGGTCTGAGCCGTACGTATGTGCCCTTGGGAAGTTGTCTCGCCTCGACCTTGATCTGAATGCCATCTACATCCATCTGCTCGCTATTCTGTGCGTGGTCTTGTTCCAAGTCGATCACCTCTTTTGGCGATATGCATTCATCTTCCTGTATACCCAAAGCTTCTGTCAACCACGGACTCAACCCCATTGTCCCTTCGGAAGCAGAAAACTCCCTGATACCCGCAAAGACAGCATTTTTGTTCTTTGGATTCACAAGTCGAAATATTAACGGGTTCGGTAGTTGCTGAGCGGTATCAGCATCGCTTTGTGTGGTCGAATAGGACCATGGGTCTGATCGGGTAGTCGTCGTCGACGGTCGAGATCGCGCGGCGGCTAAAAGTTGCTCGAGAGCAGATTGTGGGAGAAGAATCTTGTCGCCTCTAAGATTCTTGGTCCCTATAGCTGAGGGACTTAGTACAGTTAATGCGCTCGACCAGCGCAGGGGTGCTGGCTCTTCCATGATTGGGCTGTATTGTGTAGAAGTTATGATGTGAGGGTCGGTGATATTTGGTGGGGGGTTGATAAGATACGACAATTACGTAGTGAGGTCAAACGCGACAAATGACGACCAGGCAGAGAGAGACGAAAATGAAAATAATGAGATTAAATTAAAAACTATTTTGCTTTGATTTCAAATGGCTAGAAACACACAATATTACAAGCAACTGACTCTCGATGGCAAAGCTCAGTCAGCATTTCGGTGACGTTCTTCCAGCATCGTCCAGAAGACAGACACATCAGATTTGAGCTGCCTAACACGTCTTACATAATCGGAAATCCGATCTCCGACGGACTAACAAATATCCGACACTACGCAGCAGATCATTGAAACAGACATGCATGGCTCACTGCTTGAGAGGCTGTATTCCTCCTACGTCTTCGGTATTAGATCTTGTAGATCCGTATCATGAGTTGACTCAAAGCACAGACAATACCCAACTCTTAATATCATGGTTAAAATTAGACTACAGACTATATCTCACACCCTGTCCGAAACATCGTCCAAGTTTCCGTGCAAACCGGGGAGAATCCCGCCTCACTTTGCACGTAGCAAGATTGCATTGGACAACCTTTCAGCAAACTGAGCAAAGCCATGTGCATTACGAGTAATGCCGTTGTTCAGCGTTGTAGCGTGGCTTAACCAACTACGCGTAATCTGAGCCGTCTCGCACTACCTTGTAGTATAATTGAAGCTCTCAACGCGGCACAGAGAGGTAGATCAATGAGTCGGAGTCTTGGCAATATCATGCCGATCGAAACAAAATCCCAAACTTTCTATTTATTCACCGCTCTTACAAGTCCGCGACTCTGAGTGAAACATTGTTGTGTTGTGTTGACCCCCACAGAATAGAGTGGCTAAATGCAGCGTAACCCATCCATGATGGCTGAATTCAAGCGGTCATGATGAAAGCCGGCAATGCATCCCCGGACCGACATACACAGACAGAGCTTGCTTAGATTGGCGCTGCAAGTTCCAAGCTCTATCCTGTTTCTTTGACATTTTTTACAGTAGCTAGTAGCTACTCTTTGATTGCCCTGAAAAGATATTCATTTCATCATTTCCTCACGTCAAGGCTTGTCTTGGCAATCTCGGATGCCGAGATGTAGGATCTGCAAAACCTGGCATGTTGATCAGAGTAGCTGTCCTCTTGCCAAATGTGACACAGCTCATTTTACCCGCCATCCATCTAAACACGTCTCATGGAAAAGGGGGGGTGTCTTCACTCTTCAAAGAGATCTACGGAGCACCGAGTAGGGACCCTACATGACCTACCCTGCTTCTTATTAGCTCCCGCCGCAAAGCTCAGCTATTGAATGGTGCGCCTGCGAGATAAGATCCCTCCCCCCCATCCTGGGGCTGGCTTTGCTTTGGTGATGCCATCTTGTCAAGATATCATCAGTCTGGCCGACTCACCTTGAGATGCATCCAATCCCCACATCGACTGCTCACACGGGCCGATCTCCAGACCCCTCTCACAGCCTTTTCTACCTACCCATAGTCACATAGTGCATGTCCATATCCGGTTCAGCCGGGTCGGTTTTTTTTTTTTTTATATCTGCTTTTTTGGTGTTGACTTGTTGAGTCCCCCACTTGGTCATCAAGCTTTTAACTAACAAGCTTGTGTAATGTAATTTGTAGCTTGAGCTTGACTCACAACGTGCGAGATGTTAACCCTCCGAGCTTCCTGACAAGTAAAGTTACTCCGTATACTCGTCTCGCCAATCCAATCTCATCTCAGCCCATCTTTCCTATCCCCTTGCCATGCTCCATCCCACCCAAACGACGCATCTCCCCCAGACGAATCTCATCCTAGTAAATCGTTGCCGCTTTGGCCGCTGGCATGACACGGCCCATCCCTCATGTCTTGTCTCACAACATATCTGTATATAGATCCTCACCACCAACCCTCATGATTCCCTTTCTCCTCTCTCTCCATCATTCCCCTTTTATAAAACCCCTCCAATTAGCCCTCCTTGCCAGTTGGGCTGCCCTCATTAAACCTCAAGTCTTTTTTGTAATAACTCATGCCAGCCTGACATGAGCCAAGTTATCGTCGACCACCAAACGCGCGCAGAGATCACCAAGATCCAGACAAAGGGCTTGACCCTCTTTGACACTCTATACAATTCTCTCGTCCTTCGTCACACCCTTCCCTATCTTCCTGTATCAGGCCTTCTGAACCTCGCCGCAACTTGTCGCGATATTCGTTCTCTTCTCCACGAAACACCCGGTGTCTTTCGTCACCTTGATCTTACACGGGTCAAGACAGCGCATTGTGAAGACGCACATAAGGAAACAGAGCGCAATCTTGCAGTTTGGCATAATGTCACTCTTTCTGATTACCTGACTGAAGATGAGTGAGTTTATCCATATTAACCATTCTTCATATCCTCTTCATATCCACAATACCCTGGTCATTGCGCTGCGACCACTTTAGACGGCTGTTAGCTTACAGGATCCATAGCTTCTACGCCGGGCCCTTGAGGGGCATATTCTCTACTCTACGACAACGCGATATTCTTCGTGATGTCCAATCTCTAATCCTCGACGGACTCTCGGTTACAGCTGAGCTGTGCCATGAGATCATCAACGATCCAACATACAGCGTGCGCATGCTCTCGATCCGCGGCGTCAATAACTTGAACCATGGAAAGTTGCGCGCTGCGCTAGCATATGCCTGTCGCAGTTCGCGCCCAGAGAACACCCCACGACTCAAAGCCGTATACGTCTTTGGCCCAATGCCCAGCAATGAGAATGCGCAGGTTGACTCCGATGCGTGGTGGTCTAACAAGGGCCGCATGCTCAACGCAACCAGCGACATGGACGACTGGGCCCAATGTCTCCTCGCATGTCAAAGCCTAATCTCCTTTGACGCAGTGCTCTGCCAAGGTCCTCGCCACGCCAACTCACCAGCATTTAGCACCTGCAGCGTTTCCTCGCCGTGCAACCCAGCAGTCGCAACATTCTCCGTTGGTGGTTGCGCAGGCTGTGGCAAAGCGCCCGAGGATGTCATGACAGCCAAGACGCACTGCTCTTCACTACCGCTGCTAGCACCCCCGCCGATCCTCTCGTCATCCGTGCAGGCGGCCACGACGCCTCGACCAGGACATGAGGATTTCGTGCCGAGGTGTGCTGATTGTTTGAGGGATAGGTTTTGTGTTGCTTGTAATAAGTGGTGGTGTGAGACGTGTTATCAGCCTTTTGGTGGTGCGCATGAACATGGTGCAAAGAGACATGTTTCTCGAAGTTGCTGGGAATGCGGCATCAATGTGCGCAACCCTTCACCATCACTGAATTCGAAGCTAATTGGTACCTAGTGCAACGATTGTATTGATCGCACGCAAAAGTTTTGCAAAAAGTGCGGTGGAGGATACTGTCTCATTCACAATGAAGGATCATCAAGCTCTTTCGTGAGTTTACCCCATTTACCAAGATAACAATGTTTACTGACTATTTTTAGTGCGACTGTATGTTATTTTGATCATTTGTTTGTTTCAGTCTATCTAACTTGATTCACAGGGTGTTTCTGTCGAGGTCGCGGTCTCAGACGAGTCTGATTGACATGTGTTGGTCGATGCAACCTCACATCTGATCATGGAACAGTAAATGACTTGGCGCATTTGCATGGTCCCTGGAATATGGAATATGAAATGGGTCCCAGGGAGTGGACTGAGCGAGGCGTCATGAAGCGTATTCGGATTTCTATTTTCCACTTTTTATTTTTATTTGCTGGTTTTTGGAGTCGGGGGCGTAATATGGATGGATTGGATGAAACTCGACTCTTTCAGATACTCACCACTTTTTGTTTTCAATAATTGCTCATATAAAGGACTGGATCCTTGGTGTCAATTAAATCATACCACTTCTCCTCTACAATCTTTGTTCTAGTCCTGAATAAGTCGACTCAGATGAGATATCGTGCGATGCCATCTCGAACCACTGCAAGACCCTAGTCTCCCCGCTCGGAGTCAAAGTAGATCCGATAGAAAGGCTGTAGAACGGGAATAGAAAGAGTTAGTGAATCCACTCATTTTGGGGGTTCATTTGGGGGTCACGATCTATTTTATTATTCCGTTGCAGATCCAACTCTTATTTCTCACCTCTATGTATTTCTCATTCCTCCCCCTCCATCTTAACAGTGCTATACCGTCCAACGTGCTCAATTGACAGGTCAAAAGCTGTCAAATGGCGCAACCGAATGCTTAAATTACGTACTCGGTCAAATCTTTCTCTTTCCGGTTTGGTCTGCTCATATCGGTCCGTCGGGCGGAAAATTCCCCTCTGTGCGGCGGACGGAGTATCATAATGATTCATCACACAGTGATACAGATATGCTCGCCATCGCGCTTGGTGGCGATGGATCGCTCGATAAGGGCGACCCTTGAAATTACTAACATATGGACCCTTGTTTTTATTTGCTCAGTGATGAATAACTTGGTCTCATAGGGAACTTTCATTTCTCACCCGTGAAATCTGGTTTTTGCTTCTTGATTCTGCGTCTTTATCAGATCCCGATATCGCCGTTTTGAACCGAGCCCCTCCACTACCCGAAAATCAACGCCGCAAAAAAAATAACGGACCCTGAAGATCTGAAGCGCAAGCCTCTTTCCTTACGGTATTCACTCAATAGTAATTATGGCCGTCGAAAGAAAACCTCTCTCCGAGATTCTCCCCCCTCTCATCCTTGGAACAGCAACCTTCAACCACCAATATCACCCAGACCCAACTCACATGCCCTATACCGACATCGTAGGCCGCGCTCTAGCTCACAACATCCTCGGCTTCGATACATCGCCTTACTACGGTCCCTCCGAGATCCTCCTCGGCGATGCGCTACGTAAATTAACGCCTCCTCCCCCGCGAGAGAATTACTTCCTCATCACGAAAGCTGGTCGCATTGCGGGTGATGAGTTTGACTACTCACCTGCTTGGATCCGATATAGTGTTTGTCGCAGTCTTGAACGACTGGGTACTTCGTATCTCGATCTAGTGTACGCCCATGACGTGGAGTTTGTCTCGCCTGAGGAGGTTCTCGCTGCTGTTACGGAGCTTCGACGGTTGAGAGACCAAGGTCTTGTGCGTTACGTGGGTATTAGCGGATATCCTGTTGATACGCTTGCGTCGCTGGCAGAGATGATCTTGCGCGAGACGGGAGAGCCGTTGGATGCTGTTATGTCGTATAGCAACTTCTGCGTGCAGAATAGCCAACTTGGCAACAAGGCACTGCTAGATCGGTTCCAAGCAGCCGGTGTAGACTGCGTGCCGAATGCTAGCATGCTCGGTATGGGACTGCTGACCACTCGTGGTATCGACAACAGCCCCATGCGCGCGTGGCACCCAGCACCAGAAGAGCTCCGCGACCTATGCGCCCAACTCTCCGCCATCGCCCAATCCTCAGGCGAGCATCTCGAAGAAGTCGCTATCCGCTGGGCTCTCGAGAACTGGGCGCGCGTAGGCTCTCAATTCGGCACAAAGGTAAACCCCAGCAACACGGGCCGTCTTGGTGTCAGCGTCATGGGTGTATCAAGCGTAGACGAACTCGAAGAAACATGGGCTCTGTGGACGAGCGTAGTCGGACTCGTAGGCGATGAGGAAGTGACGCAGCGCAAGGCAAAGATTGAGAAGATCGTGAGAGAAAAGATGTGGCCTGCGCTGGGGAAGTGGAAGGATTATGCGTGGGAGAGTGGCGGTCCTGATTTTGTTAATGCGAGGGCTGTTGAGGATATGGGCGTTGTGCCGAGGGATGAGACGGCGGTGAGGTGGTGCTTGATACCCAGTGCGATGGACACACCTAAGATTTAGGTCAAGGATTATGAATAGATGATTTATTTTTTGTTATGATGATGATGAGGGGAAGTGTGATGGATTGTTGCAGGGCCAAGAGAATAATAAATGGGGATGTGCGTCGTATCTCGCATTCAACCTTGCTTTAGTGCGACGCCGTCTTACAACTGCCATGTCGATCATCTAGATCTTCACTCCGGGATCTCATCATCGAACGACGATGGATTATAGATGTGGGTTGTTTCGTATTTCGTATTTTGGACGCGAATGAATGTCAATTGTTTTCGAACGACGGGTCATGATGAGAAGTATAAGAGCTCTGCTTTGGCCAGACATGGGGAGAGGGCATAGAGAGTTATCTACAAGACCATCTCTATTTCTTAGGTACAAACCATGAAAATCTCACACTCGATCGCTTCAATTCTATCCTTGACAGCTCAGTTCACTTCAGCGAATCTCAAATGTCGCCCAGAAGGTCCCGTTCTTCCTCAACCAACAGCCCTCGCCAACTCTTCAATCTTCCAAGCGGCTGCTGCAAACTTGACCGAAACTCTCAACGCCGCTCTCTCGGGTTCAATCACCGCAGGCTGGCCAGTCAAAAATGTCTCGTTCTCACTCGCTGTCGTGAGTGCTGACCAAAAAGAACCTGGTGTGCCGATATGGGAGTATCATCACCTTGCAGCTGCCAACACAAAGGGCACTAAGCATCCCGATAGAGATTCTCAGTATCTTATTGGGTCGATAACCAAGATGCTTACAGACTATGTACTCTTGAAGAGTGGTATGGATCTTGATGCTCCGATTACGGAGTATCTTCCGGGACTTGATGGGAAGTCAAGTATTCGGTGGAGGGATGTGAGTTTGAGGATGTTGGCTTCGTACTTGGGTGGTACTCCAGCGAACTGTGGGTTACCTCCTCTGTTTAAATGAGTAGTGTGCTAATACTTGGGAGATGGATTCTCTGACTTTTACCTATTGAGAGAAGACTTCCTTGCATATGGTCTCCCGCCGATTGAGAAAGACGACTACCCACCGTGCGGTGTCGTAGGTCTCAACAAAGGATGCACAGGACAAGGTTGGAACGTGTTGCATCATAATAGCATCTATACTAACAAGACTCAGAGATTCTGTCGGGCATGAAAGAGTCTTACCCTCAGACAACACCAAACGAAAGACCAGCCTACTCCAACATGGCTTTTGCCATCCTCGGCATGGCTCTTGAGGAGCATACTGGGAAGAACTTTTCAGAGCTAATTGAACATTTTGTTTCAGGTCCATTGGGCATGAGCAGTACATTTCCTTCGCCAGGAAACGATGACAAAGCAGTCATTCCGCCCGGTGAGAGCAGTTGGGGTTCAGACTACAAGCTGGTCACTCCGTAAGTTACCCATATGCAAGCTACTTGTAAGCTCTATCTAACAATCAACAGTGCGGGAGGACTGGTCTCTTCTATTTCAGATCTGTCCAAGTTCTCATACGCATTGCTCTCGAGAGCTCTCAACATGACCTCGGCCGAGATCAACGGCTGGTTCAAACCCAGCGCCTTTGCAGGCAATGCATACACAATGACGGGCATGCCATGGGAGATTCTCCGTTTATCTAACCTAACTCCAGATCATCCTCATACTGTTACTATCTACGGTAAAAGTGGCGGCGCGCAGAACTATAGGAGTCAACTCAGCTTCGTGGATGATTACGGGTTGGCCGTCATCATCTTGACTGCCGGTCCGATGAAGGCAGCGCCAATTCTTACGAATGCTATGCTTTCTACGATTACATCCGCTGCTGATAGAGCGTCGCGCGAACAAGCTGGAAAGTACGAGCAGAAGTATGTGATCGACACTGAGGATGGAGTTCTGATTGAGGTGTCTCTGAAGCAAGACGATGACTCGATGATCCTAGCTTCACTATATCGCAACGGTACCGATATCATCGCCAGTCTCGCAGACATCTGGGGTCTTACACTAGGCGACTTTCTCCCTGAAGTCGGACCCAAGATCCGAATGTTTCCAAGTAAACTTGGTGAGAGTGCGACTCTGGATGGAAAGCCTGCTATGAAGGAGGTATGGCATCTGTGGCCCGACCTCAACTCCGGGTTTGAGACGGATCTTCCGGGAAATGAGATTGAAGAAATGAACTGTGTTGGGTGGTCGATTCAGGACTGGATTCATTATGGTGGTGAGCCTTTGGACAGGGTGTTGGTGTATGTTGGCGAGGGCGGAGATGTGAGAGGGTTTGAGGTGCCGTTTTTGCGATCGGGGATACTGCGCCCAGTTAGCTAATAGAGACAGTAGACAATATTCCATCATTCAATTAGATATTTTTAATATTTCCAAATCAATGTATTAACAGCATTGAGCTCTCAATCATGCCAAGAGAAGATGACTGTGCATCATGAAATCAACTCATGATGGCTTACGTAACACCCCTCACGTCAAATCCCATCGCGTCCAAACCTCCAAAAACCCATCCCCATCCCCTTCATCCACCTCCAATTCCCAACATGGCCGGGCCACGCAAACCCAAACCGTCGCCCCCAAAAGGCCCCTCAACAACCCTCGTCCTCGACAACGGCGCGTCCACCATAAAAGCCGGCCTAATAACGTCCTCCAAAATCCCCTCCGAACCTCGTATCATCCCAAACGTCATCGCCCGCGATCGCTTGCGCAAAGTTTACGTCGCTTCCGAGCTAGAAAAATGTCGCGACTTTGGAGAGATACAATTCCGAAGACCTGTGGAGAAGGGGTTCATTGTCAATTGGGAGGCGCAGAAGGAGATTTGGGACAGGGAGATTTTCGAGAGGGAGACGTTTGATGTTGGAGATGCGAGGTTGATACTTGCTGAGCCGCCGAATGGACTGCCGATTTTACAGGCAAATTGTGATCAGATTGTTTTTGAGGAGTATGGGTTTGCGAGTTACTATCGAGGGATAGGTGAGTAACCAGAAGTGGTGATGGGTTGAGATTGGAGTACTGATTGTGATAGGGTCGACGTTTAATGCCTACCACGATGTGCAGAATATTTTTCGAACGCCGCAAGAGAGTCCCACCGTCGCTAATACCCCCGCCGAAGCTGTCATGGTTATTGATTCTGGATACTCGCATACGACCATCACTCCAGTCCTTCGAGGTCAACCGTTACAGTCCGCGATCAAACGATTAGACGTTGGCGGCAAGGTCCTGACGAATTACTTGACACGATTAATCTCTCTGCGACACTTTGATATGCGCAACGATACATACATCGTCAACGAGATGAAGGAACTATCTTGCTACGTCTCAGCCGACTTCAAAGCCGATCTCGAAAAGTCATGGAAGGGAACAAGAGGTGAACGTCGACCAGATTATTTGTCTGGTGGTGGCATCGCCAAAGACTACATCCTCCCCGACTTCCACACCCGCTTCAAAGGCACTCTCGTCGACTACGATCCCTCGCGCCACACCAAAGCCCGAAAACTAGCATCCCAATCCGAAGAAGACGCCCTCACCCTTCGCAACGAGCGCTTCACCGTTCCCGAACTGCTCTTCAACCCTTCAGACGTTGGGATAAGACAACCCGGGCTTGCAGACCTAGTCCAAGAATCTCTGCACGAACTACCCATCGGGCTCTGGCCTGCTTTACTAGCCAACATTATTGTTGTTGGCGGGAATACACATTTTGATGGGTTTATTCAGAGATTGCAAAAGGAGGTTGTGCAGAGGGTGCCGGATGATTGTATTGTGAGGGTTGCGAGACCTGCGGATCCAATTACTCATACTTGGTTTGGGGGTGCGAATCTGGCGTGTCATCCTCATATTGAGAAGTTGGCTGTTACGAAGGCGGAGTATGAGGAACATGGTGCTTCGTGGGTTGCGAAGAAGTTTGCTGTTGGGTTGGGCACGTGAGAGAGGGGAGAGGTGAATGAGTATTTCCCATTAGAGATGAGGAATGACCCTGCTTGAAAGCGCTTCCTCATCTCACAGCTGAGACAATCAGTACGTTTGAACCGGGTGACAGCCCTTCAGACACTGAGTGCAGGTTTCACATCCGGCCACAGCCAGGCGAACCATGCTCAACGATCGCCCCGATTATGAGCAGCGCTCCCATATCCACATCTTCTTCATAGTCCAAGCTCAGCTGGGCATGCGATGTGCGCTCGGGCAGGGCTGTCTCTGCACTTCAAATCTTGGAGTCATGTCAAAGGCTCCTGCAGGTGTTCATATATCGTCTACCATAGGTGATGTGCGCTGAGGCTGTCGCATGAAGATGCTATGCACTTCACAAGTATAATTACAATGTCCAACTGTCAAGCAAATAATTACATTACTGTAACAATAGTCTATATCTAATAGCAAAACTCTACGTCAATCGCATATGGTATCACATCCCAATCGTATCTACTCAACATGAATCATAACCTTACCACCACTAGACCCCTTCTTCAAATGCTCAAACGCCTTATCCGCCTCCTTAAACCCAAACGTTGAATCAATCACAGTCTTGACCTTTCCCTCCACCAACCAATCCCTCAACTGGTCCAGATCCTTCTTCTTATTCGCAGTAGCATACGTGACAAACTTGGCCTTCACACCGCCCAGGAAAGAAGGTCGCACGAGGTTTGTTGCTAAGCTGAGTGCACTCTTTGCTGAGACGTGCCCGCCGACAAAGACAAAGCTGCTGCCGGGGAGGAGAAAGTCGTTTGAAGAGGCGTACAAGTTTGGTGGTGCGTCGCCGACGTTGTCGACGCAGTGATTGAAGACTCGCCCGCGTTTCTTCAGTTCGGCAATAACGTCGCTTGTCTTGTAGTCAATGATGTCGTCCGCGCCCAAACTCCTACACAGATCTGCCTTGCCAGTTGAACACGATACCGTAACAGTGCATCCCAGCGCTTTCGCAATCTGAATACCCCAAAGTCCAACACCTCCCGAACCACCATTCAAAAACACCTTATCACCACTCTTGACATACGGCGCAATAGTCTGATAGGCCGTCAACCCCGCGGTTCCAACACCAGCAGCTTGATCCAGATCCAAGCTCTCGGGAATAACACTATAACCCTCTTTATCGCAAACAGTATACTCCGCCAGCGATCCCCAGCTCTTAGTCGGTGATGCTCTGGCGAGTACGAAATCGCCTTCTTTCGCATCGGTCACGTCGTCTGCGACGGATACAACTTTACCGCTGAGATCCATGCCCGGAATCTTGGGGAAGGACGTTATGAGGCGTGAGGCGACGCCGAGCTCGCAGACTTTGTAGTCGGCTGGGTTGAGGGCTGCGCGGGAGACTTTGACGAGGATTTGGCCGGATTTGAGGGTTCTTGGTTTTGGGAGGGTTTTTAGGTGGAAGACTTTTTCCATTGGGCCTGGGTGGGCGACTTGCCAGGCTTGCATTTCTGCCATTGTGAAGGTATTGCGATATGTTAACTGATATTTTAGTGTTTTGAAGTGTTGTTGTTTTGAAGAATTCGTCGCGTCAGTGTAAATTGATGGAGAGTAACTGAGTTTGAAGATGCAATAATATAGAACGATCAATAGTTAAGTCTAATCACATAAATATAAAGTCAATGACATAAAACAACGTACGTATCATGATATAAGTATCAATGACGTCTTAAAAAAAAAAAAAGAGGCAAAAAAAAAATTGTTAAGAGGTGGAGATGCCTCGGCTCATGGAATCGGAAGAAACACCAGAAATGTTCTGGAAGCCCCGTTTATTTTATGGAGATGTTGCTATATACGGCGTATAACCCCAAACTTTGTTATGGAGATATTATTCAGCTTTGTTACATTCATGCATTTCTATTGTCTTCTGTTTCTGTCGTTGTATCCCGTGGAGTGTAGCATTGCTGGTATTTTCGTACTGCTTTGCGAAATGGAGGTGTTGCATTGATGGGAGATTGAAGATTCGCGGGGATTCGTGGAAGTAGCATTTGGCGGACTCAACCATGTGGTGTGAGCTTCGGCACGTTGGCTGCAATCTCTCATCAATGCGTTCCGTAGAATGCTGCAAGGCTCCAATTGTGTATCTCGAATCAGCCTCTTATCGCAAGGTCAACTGCATCACAATGGTCGATAGGCTGTAACGCTTGTTAACAATCACCGTTGAAAAGCCTTCCGACAACGGACCAGCCCGAACTCGCACCCTCACCAAACGTACCATATCGCGGGGCGTAGTCCCAGTCTGCTGGTCAATGACTTCATAACCCAGCATAAAGGTACACACCCCCAGCCTCAGGTCGAATGTTTATCGAGAGAACATGACGACGGCGCCTTGTGGCCACCCGGTAATACTTTGATGAGCCTCAGCAACGGCGCGCGGGATGGATAACTTGGAGGACAGCCAGCCACTAGCGGTAGCTCAGTTGTTGAGGGCGGGATGAGGTCATGATGCTTAGACGCACGATGTGTAAATGCTGCTGAGATCATTGTGATTGAGATCATCTTGATTGATTTGAATGAGGTTGGTGATGTGAGAGGCGTCCATGTCGTCGATGGGACGGAGAGTCCAATGCGCTCGGGTAGCTGAAGGGTTCGGGTTTGGGCGTTCAACGTACGTGACTCCGCTGTATGTGTCTGTTGGAAGTCAGTTTTTAATCCACGAAAGTAATTAATCTGGGACGCGCTGGACGCAGAAGCCGTGAAGTTGTTGGCGCAGGCAGGATGCTTGAAAAGTACGACTCTCTATATCGCGTTATGAGCTGGCAAAAATAAACACATATCAAAGATATCTTCGAGTTTTAGCTCCCAATCATGCCTCCGTCATTTTTGTGTCTGATGGAGCTTGATCCAAGGTAATTAATGTCAGAATCTGGAGTCCCGATCTATGATGCTTACATCACAACCCCAGATTTTAGCGAAAATCACTGGAGATGGATGTAGGGTAGCTTCATCAATGACATTTCAATGGACAATCGCTCAACGCCGTTGCATTGTCAATGATGATCGTCTTTCTCGTATGTTACCCAGTGAGATCTTTTTTTTTTCCCGAATGACAGATCCTCATCAAACCATGATATGATGGATTTTTGTATGCGCATCCCGCCACTGACCGTTGAGAGAACATATGATAGGTGCAGCTTTTAGTAGGATCGCCAGTTTGAATTATCGTTTAGACCAAGCCGGAAAGAGGACGGAGCTCGTCATCACGAGACCTATAAACCACGATCGAACAGGAAATAGATGTTCAATGCATCTGCATAGAGCTGACGATCTTGGCGCCTTGGCGGGATCAAGAGAGAAGTCAATTCTATGGTTGAAGCATAATTCTAACTCTACTGGCAGTACTGTACTCCAACTTTTACAATTGTTGCCCTATGCTATTGGCATGGATAGGTTCAATGACACTTCACATCAACGGGTGAGTCACGGATTGTGGCCGTCTGAACCGGACGGATTCAACGTTGCGTTGGTATTTGATGTCAAGTGGACGAATCATGTCAAGAATCCAGGAATGAATGGCTATTGTTGCATGTTGCGGGGAACAAAGATGGTGTGGATGGGATGGCAGCGTCGATCAGCAGGCCGAGCCAAGCATCTGAGACAAGTGATGGTTGGTTGTCCTGGGTAATCATCATTACAGACAGACCCATCAAATCTAGAACAGATCACGATATTGAACCAGAGGCAAAAACAAAAGATGGCGAATACTCGTCAGAGGCTTCATTTCACTAAATTAGCAGAAAATATTTGAATGTATCTGATGACTTGCTGGAATCTGAATACACAACGCCACTCATAAGCTGAATCTGATGAGTGACCACGAACGATACGGGACAAGACTGCATCCGGTATACAAATCCGGTGATTCTCGGAACCACGGCTATTCAGTTTGTCATATTCATTTCTCGGCCGAGTATATAAAAGAATTTTTTTTTTTCGTCTTCTTCTCCAGTCACGAGAACCCCAGAGTTAGGCGTATTGTTAAATTATTAATTTAGTAGTAGAGCTGGGGGAATCTGACACGATGGCTTCAGAGTGAGTCCGGCCGAGGACCCACTTGGGATCAAGTGCCAATGAATGATGTGAGCCCAGGGGGTGATTTTTCGGCAAAGCTTAGGAAGAACTTTGAATCTCTCTCTCCATTGTTTTATGGTGGTATTTTGCTTGGTCATGGTTGACAACTTTGTCTGCTACTCTATCTCAAAAGCATCTGGTCTGTTCTTGGTGAACTGACCGCTGCCCCGGAAATAGAGAGGGTCAGGTAAGTTAATACAATGGATCGATTCCGAGGCCGTGGTTCAAACGTCATGAGAGAAATAATAGTAATCGTTTTATATATACCGTCGACCGATAACTCGGTGCAATGTCAGTGTAACTCTCTTTGCCGCTGACCTGCTTTATCTCTACCGTAACAGACCAATACAAATACAAGAAAGGTAATTAATTTACAACAAACGGTCAAACCAACATCCATCTCACATGGTAATTGTGGCTATTGCAATTCCTGTATGTAATGTTTCCATAAGTCAAGTCAGTCAAGTCAAGTTAGTGTACTAGACCCATTCGCGGCAACCATTTACGGCTCGTGTGAGCAAACGTTCCTTTTACGTCTTGCAACGGAAAAAAAAAAACAGTTGGTAACAGTTAAAACACCCCCTGCTTGAGTGGTGTGGTGCAGCTCCTAGTTCTTGGCCAGGGCCCTGACGTTTCGGCCCGGAAATTATGCATGACAGGACGATTCGCGGTTCTCGTGACGGTGGTGGCTTGTTTCCTTCCTTCAACATTGCATTGGCAGTTTATCATCAATCAATTCATCAGCCAACTTATTCTACAGTGAGGTTTTTCGAAGGAATCAGCGACAAGTTGAGTTCGGTGAAACGGCGAATTCTCCCCGCAGCATCGCTTGGCTGAAAATCCGGAGATTCTGGGGTCGATGCATGCTACTATAAGGCATCTCGGTGGCCGACTCGGAGGCACTCTTCAAGTTGACATATTCTCTGGGGGGCTTTTCCCCAGAATGAAGTGAGTGAGTATGAGGAGATGAAGCTATTACCCCAAGTATTGGGTTGGTTGCGGTGGTGAGCTCGGTCAATTACAACCCATCCATGCAGTCGGAGCGCAGGGGCGTAGCGTCTCGAGTACCACCGAGAGTTGTCCCATTAGGGAGGGAGGGAGGGGGGGACCCCTTTTGGGATGGGTTTTTTTT
>PVQA01000351.1:0-45998 GCA_002980515.1 Fusarium burgessii
GCCCCCCCTCCAGCCTGTCCCGTGCCACCAAAAACACCACCGATTCTCCCCCTCGGTTTTCTCTTTGTTTCCCCAGATACCCTTGGCCTTGCCAATTCTTTGCGCATCGTCCCTGTTGCTGCCTCCAACTCACATACAGTTTATAGTCTATTCTGACAACCGGCAGACGTTTTTACCGGTCAGAAATCTATCGGCTGCCAAACTTTACGTGCAGAATTAACCTCACGAGCCGCCCCTCTGCGCCCGTGCCGATACCCTGTTCGACCGAGACATTACTCGTCCATCGTCTTTCAAGTATCCAGTACTTGTGTCTTGCGCAAATACTGCCCTTTGCTTAGAAGCCATCGTCGGACAAGCTTCTGCTTGCGATACAGCTTCTCTCAACCAGCTTACCAACATTGGCCCGCTCCTTTTGCCCATCACGGCGCCCACCACACAAAGCATTACTCTTCCATTAAAGCGCCCTGGCGACTTTGCCCTCCTTGCTCGCACATTTGCTTCGAATAGGACATACGCATTCAAACAATGTCGGCTCATCGGCCAAACGCTTTCAACAGCCTCCGGATGGGAGGTCAGTATACCACCCTTGCCATTGGGCCCAAATCATTAGGTCTGTTGATAGATGGCAGCTGAACTGACATAATTGTAGAGGTGATTCGCGAGAAGGTCCAGGATGGAGTGACTGGAGAAACCCGGGACTTGCAATACACGCAATGCAAGATCGTCGGAAATGGCTCTTTCGGCGTTGTTTTCCAGACCAAGCTGTCTCCATCTGGAGAGGATGCTGCCATCAAGCGAGTCCTCCAGGACAAGAGATTCAAGGTACTCCGACATCAACCCAGCTTGTTCAAGCTATTTACTAACCTTTCTACCCAGAACCGTGAACTCCAGATCATGCGCATTGTCCGCCATCCCAACATCGTTCAGCTCAAGGCTTTCTACTATTCCAATGGTGAACGTGTATGCAGTCTAGCCCACCCAGCTACTCTGCCCTCCCCGCTAATTCCCTCATAGAAAGATGAGGTCTACCTGAACCTGGTCCAAGAGTTCGTGCCCGAGACCGTGTACCGAGCCTCTCGATTTTTCAACAAGATGAAGACCACTATGCCCATACTCGAGGTCAAGTTGTACATCTACCAGCTCTTCAGAGCTCTGGCATACATTCACTCTCAGGGCATCTGCCACCGAGACATCAAACCCCAGAACCTTCTCCTAGACCCCAACAGCGGTATTCTTAAGCTCTGCGATTTCGGAAGCGCGAAGATTCTAGTCCCTAACGAGCCCAACGTTTCGTACATCTGTTCCCGGTACTACCGTGCACCTGAACTTATCTTTGGTGCCACAAATTACACCACAAAGATCGGTAAGATTGCTGGCGTTATACTCGCTATACCCGCTTGCTGACTTGTTTAGATGTCTGGTCTACTGGTTGTGTGATGGCTGAGCTTATGCTTGGCCAACCTCTCTTCCCTGGCGAGTCAGGCATTGATCAACTCGTCGAAATCATCAAGGTCCTGGGCACTCCTACTCGAGAACAAATTCGGACCATGAACCCCAACTATATGGAGCACAAGTTCCCACAGATCAAGCCCCACCCCTTCAACAAGGTCTTCCGAAAGGCGGATGCCAATGCTATCGACCTCATCGCTCGTCTCCTTGAGTATACCCCAACCGAGCGACAATCCGCTATCGATGCCATGGTCCACCCTTTCTTCGACGAACTTCGGGACCCCAACACGAAGCTTCCCGATTCGCGACACGGTACTGGCCAGCTTCGTGAACTTCCAGCTCTCTTCGACTTCACTCGTCATGGTATGATGAAATTTCATGGAACTCCGAATGAGTAATATAGCTAACAAAGCACTAGAACTCTCGATCGCCCCCAGCCTGAACCAAAAGCTTGTCCCAGCACACATTCGACCCGTGCTCGCATCTCAAGGCCTTGATATCGATCACTTCACACCTTTGACGGAGCAGGAGATGATGGCGAAACTCGATTGAGCCGGCCTCGCGTCGAGGCGAAGGGTAGTTGGCATGTGCTTACCCCCTTCTCAGGCTCTCCGCGGCTGTGGAAGAGACCTGCCTCGTCCACTCCCAGTACCGAGCTGAGCAAAAGTGGTTGGGAGCAATGGCCCAGGCCAAGTCCGGGTCAGATGGCGGGCAGGCACTACATGGTCCTGAAGCTAATAGCGTCGGTCTTTAATACAAGGCACGGTGTATACGCGTCGAGGGTCAGATGAGAAGGCATGTGTGTTCTGGCGAGCGTTGGAGTCTTTCCCGGCAGGGAGGGGATTGGGCGTTGTGCGTGCCCTTTATATGAATCCGCTCTCAGTTTTGCCTTAAGGCTAGTCACGACGAGGGATGACCCCATTGATGCATATCACAGGGAATTACGTTTTTAGACCACTTCGATGCATGAGGATGATGACCGGTGCTCTTTTTCATTGTATGCGTCTCAAGGGAGGAACCCAATTATTCGGCTATGGTTGGTTTTGGGAATGGCGAGGATGACTTTTGTTGAATTCTTCTTTTTGGTACCGCGTGCTGACTCGGCCATGGTTATCCGGGGGGGTTCCCGTCCTGGTATTGGTTGAAGACGCTGGAGTGAATTCAAAAGGTTTGGCCTGATGTGGCCTGCGGCGGACACAGCCTGGCACCCGATATTGTTCTCGATGCTGCAACGGAATTATCAATTGAAGCTGGCCGTGGACGGCCCTGTGGTATTTTACTCTCGCTTTCCCGAAGACGTGGTGGAGTTCGGCATTATTTGGTCTAGTCGTCATTGGTCCAAGACGATATAAAGAATAAGGGACTGGTTATGAATCGCAAATAAAAGGCAGAAGAATGAATAACGTGATGCATTGAAGCACGTTGGGAGCTCAGGGTTTGACGTCTCTGGAAAGCATACTGCTTTTATGTATAGACTTCAAACGCGCAAGTCGATAAAATCCACGTTTTTCTGGTTCTACTCTTGGTTTGAGAATCTTACAATTGAGTGCTAAGGGCTCCAAACTGAGAGTCCGGTACCTATCATTCTATCCATATGATGCTTGAAATTATGTAATGCGGAGTTCAATTTGGGATATGCTATTGGTGCTTCGCATCATAACAAAATTGCAGGTTTCACTTCATCCTCAGGAATTTTGATGATTCGGACAATACTGGGTGCTATGGCGGGAGGAACTCAGGGTCACAAACGGTGGCGAACAAGAAAAAGATAGTAAGGGATTTAAAAGGCAAACAGAAGGTATTAGCAATTAGAAAATGAGCAGTATCGTATCTGTAATCATTTTATCAACGCCTCAATTCTCATTTCGTAGGTAAATTGAAGCCTTGCTCCATTTAAGGATACTAAGCTCAACGGGCTCCATATTTCTTGCCTCAGGCATAAAAAATCCAGCTCAGTGTTAGCGTGTTAGCCTCGCGATACTTTTCGCTTCGTACCGTAATGCTCCAATCCGAAGCTAGTTCATGCACCTCAGGGCAGTTTGACCTTTACTTGAAGCCCCTAGTGGAGGTCCTTTTCCCGAACTTTTAGTAGTGACGCAGCCTCGCAATTTGACCTCCCCAACTTTCACTTATCATTAGTACGAGCCATCATTGAGATTCGACGAATTGCTACATATATCCAAGTACGTAAAGCCCATCATGGCCGACTACGATAGACGACCAGGCGGTTACCGCAAGCGAAGATACCGAGGTGTGTTGCACTCAGCTTAAACCAAGCCAAGCTACGCGAAGCTGTCGCGTTCTCTTTTGCACCTGTTAATATATTGTTACTTAGACGATGACGACCATTACGATCGCCGAAACCAAAGAAGACGGGTTGACTCGGCACCTCTTCCTGTGCGCGTCCGACGACAGCTTCTCAGCATCGCAGACTCCCCTTTGCGCCGATGGGCGGAAGAGGTTCAGTCCATTGCGCATATGGTGGCCGAAAATCACGATGACGAAAACCTTCGCAAGACATTTCTGGACCTCGTGACGCAGCTTCTCCTCGAACAGCCTCTCAAGACCCCCTTCGTTGCCGCTGTCGTCCATATCATCAATACCTTAAAGCCTGAGTTCGTTGACGAGATCCTTGCTCGCATCGGGCAAATCACAGCAGACAAGATCGCTCAGGGCGAATGGCGCGATGTGAAGTTGCTGCTCAAGTTTCTGGCCTGTTTGCAGTCTTTAATCGATGGAGATGGCCTCTTTCCCATCCTGGAGGAGCTCTTCAGCAGAGCTGCGGACCTCCAAACAGCCAGTTCGGATGACGTAAGTTCAGCAATGTGACTGCGTGTATCTGCTCACTGACTTCTGATAGACTATTGGTACCGAAATTGTCAAGATCATCCTCCTCACCATTCCTTACATCATGGTGTCCGCCCCAGGACAATTCCAGCAAAAGGCTGCGGAGTTGATGGAGAAGACAGACATCATTGCTTCGGAACCTCATGCCCTCCAGGCACTTGTTGATCCTTATCACCCCGAGAGCAAGGGAGAGAGCCCCGGCACGTCACTTAGTGTTTGTATGCTGCTTCAAAAGCAACTACAGTCTGAAGCAGCCAAGAACTGGGAACTGTCATGCTTGCCACGACCTTGGGAAATGCCACTGGAAGATATCGAGGCACAAGACAAACTCTCGAATGCGCCTAAGCACGCCCTTCCAGCTATTCCCATCCCCGCGACTGTCATTGCAGGACCTCGGCCTCTGTTTCCCGAGATATACTTTTCGGTCTACTCTGACCAGGAGATATCTTCTGTCCCTGCTGTTACCGATATCGCTGCATCGCTTATTCGCGATGGCCTTCTCGACACGATCAACATCTTGGACTTCAACCGTAATGTGACGGCTCGCTATTTGATGGATCTGGATTGCTACTTTGCCGACGGCACTTTTGTCAAGCGCGCTACGCCTTTTGACGAATTGAAGAACTTTCCCGATGGGAAAAACACATGGAAGCCAGAAGATGTTGCCGTTGATACGGTATTCTCGCAGTTATTTCAACTGCCCACACCCGAGCGAAAGCTTGTCTACTACCACTCAGTACTTACTGAAGCCTGCAAATTGGCACCAGCAGCCATTGCCCCCAGTCTTGGTAGGGCTATAAGATATCTCTACCGAAATAGCCCTCGGATGGATCTGGAGCTAAGCTATCGATTCATGGATTGGTTTTCCCATCATCTTAGTAACTTTGGCTTCACCTGGAAGTGGGCTGAATGGGTGGATGATGCCCAACTCCCCGATTTCCATCCCAGCAAGTGGTTCCTGAAGGGCGCCCTTGATAAGGAGGTGAGACTTAGTTTTGCCCAGAGGATTCAGAAGACTCTCCCTGAACCCTATCTACCCCTGGTTGGTCCTGAGAAGGAGAAAGATGTTCCTGACTTCAAGTTCCAAAATCCTGGTATGTATCCGGTTCTATAACTCAGCGCAAGCGACTGACACGTTCCAGAAACACCATTCTCTAAGGAGGGCCAGGAAATTGCTAGTCTCCTAAGACGAAAGGCCCCAGATGAGGAGTTCCAGCCTCTCTTCGAGAGCATTCAATCCCAAGCTTCAGAGCGATCATTGGACCCTATGGTTGTTAGCACAGATGTCTTTGTGACCGCCATTTGCTGGGTTGGTTCCAAGTCGTTGAGCCACGTGCTTGCATGCATCGACAGGACCAAAGGCAGATTACTTAAAGCCGGCAACTCCTCCGAGGTAGCGCGCGCTCAAATTATTTCTGCCGTTATGAGTTACTGGCGCGCACATCCTGGCATTGCTCTATCTATCATCGAGAAGCTTGTCAACTACTCCATTTTGACCCCTTTTACTGTGATAGATTGGGCTCTTGTGGCTAGCACCCCGGCAAACGGTACAGATGGCGGTGATAGTCTCACTGAGCCTCACATCTTTGAACTCGTTTTCAATACGATTTCCAAAGTCGCACGCCGCAGCCATCATGTGATCGCATCACCTGAAATCGATGGGGAGACACGCACCAAGGAGATCAGATCGACTCAAGATCTTTTCCGTGCTATGAATGACGCTCTTGTTAGCTGGGCCGGCGGAAGCAAGGACGAGCTGATGGAAGAGGGCGACGGATCAAGTGATCGCGAAGCCATGATCCGACGATGGGGACAACGATGGCTGCGTGTCTTCAAGAGAATGGGTGCGGTCGAGCAAGCCTTTGCTCTCGAGGCGGCGAAGAATGTTGGCAAGGACAAGATGGATGGAGCGGGAAATTAGACGACCCAACTGCAAAGTTTCGAACGTGGAGCGGTAGATTCGCGTGTACAACAGAAACGGACATGGGCAAAAATGGAGCTTACTCGGAGTGTCACTTCAAGAACTATAGGGTATGGAATTCGAGGCACTAGATAAATAATTTTAAAGTATTAGGTTGTCGTCAGACACATCATTTTCAGGTTACTTATCATGGATCTAAGACCGCCGTTATGCGACTTCATACACCTAACACAGATGCATGAATGGGTGAATATCATTGATACATGATTCATGACTAAAATCAATTTACAATGCTGTGCAATCTGAGCCCAGTCTCATTCGGGTACCTAGTATCTATGACAGATGATTGACCTGTGCAATCTAACATTAAACCATCCTAAAACACCACGATGCTCATCATAACAATTGAGTACATGAACAGTCCTTGCCGACGCCGAACCTTTACTGAGGGTATCTCCTTTGAACCAAAATACAGAGCTGATGCAGAATGATCAATTTTTGAAGGTCGAGGGGTGTCACTTGACCTCATTAAATAAGCAAGTTTCGTTTGATGCGCTGGGGCAACACAATGTCGTTGGCCACGAGCTGTTCGGCAGCCTGGGAACTCTCGCCCAGCTTTTTGAGCTTGTCCATCAGGTGACTATTATCAAAATGTCAGTCTATCGATGTTATCCGACACGGGATGGGGGCGCCTTCGGAATCCATCGACAATGGATCTAAAATCGCGCCTGGTCGCAAGAGCAGGAGTCTTGATGGGGGATGGTGTTGATGCCATGGGTTGAACACGGGGTGTGACAGGGCTATTGGCTAGAGTGGGAGTTGATGCAGCTGTAGCAACTTCGTCTATAAAGGGACTTTGCCTTTGCTGTTCAACGCAAGGGGTATGTAATTCGACGAGAATAAGGAAAGGCGGGAAATAAGCATACTTGACTGGGAGATGGCCGCGAGTGGCCTCGGTCCTGGCGAGGTTTACACGATCCATTTGCTGCTCGTGTTCGTCGAAATGACGTCGGATGCGGTCTCGGCAGTTTTGAATATCACCGCCACGAACCACATATCCACAATCCTCTTCTTCGCAAACCCATGTCTCGCCAGGGCCGCGCGGAACGGTTGTAGGAATGTTGTCTGCTCTGAGGAAAATCTTAACGGGCTCTTCAGATGTTCCTCGAGTGTCTTCATCCTCAGAAGAACTCAGGTGGCTATGATTTCCCATAGTCTCGTCCTCGCCCGAAAAGTAATAAGACCGCTTCGGCCCTGACTCTTCATCCTCAGAGTCACTATCCACTTCGGAGTGAGGTCGCTTTTTTGAAGCGGTTGCCAGACGAAGACTCGACTTGACACCAGACGGCCGACCTGGTCTTCTGAGACTCTTACCTGCAGGCGAAGAGCGTGGGGGACTTGAGAGCCTTTCATCGAGGTTCCTTGTAGGCACTCCAGTTTTCAAAGGGGGCGTCGGTTTATTTGTGTTATTATTGGATTGCTTGCGTCGCACAACATGAAACGGGAAATCCGACGGCTTGATCGCGACAGGGTTAAATGGCTCTTTGGCGATCTCTTGTAGCCAGGAATAGAATTCGCCGTCGTACTTATCCTTGTTGAGAACTTGAAGTAGAGCCTGCGCATTGTAATGGAGAACTTCCTGGATCGGAACCCTATATGATGGCTTTATATCACCTTTATAATTTGGGAACTTGAAATTTGACCAAAGCTTGTTAGTGACAGCTGAGATGTTCAGACGACCGCTCTTGGAGTTGCTAATCTCCACATGCACCCACTCAAGGGCATTAAGGACGCTCTGGAAAGCATCGTCCTTGGCATCAACAGAAAAAGGTGCCTCGCTCATATGGACCCAGGGTGCACTTGTTGAAGAATTAACGCTGACAGGCCGTGTTGATACGTCTCTCGAAATTTCTGCAGAGGAGTCGATAATACTATCTTCCTGTCTGTGAGTAGCAGACCGCGATCTCGAGTATCGTCGCTGAGGAGGACTACTCTCAAGTCCAACAATTTCTGGGGTTGTGTTGCTGCGAGCCGTCGACGGGGCTGAAGAACCATTGCGAGTCCGTGAAGGTAATATCTGCAAGGCCGTCGGGTTGCTAGCTTCAACAGAGGGAGATCTTTGGGGATGTGGAGGATTATTTAGTCGCTCAAGCTCTTTGTCATAGAGATCCTGAAAGGATTGATTAGTCCTAGACACCTCCGCGCAAGGGCGTATTATACTCACTGGATGTCTTTCTATCATCCACTTGTAGAAAGGTGTAACTGACCACTCAACTTCGCTCTGGTCCTGAATACATTGGGAAATTAGAAATGAAGCATGCTCATCACATCTAGCAATAACTTCCTCAAGCGTTGAACCATCCCCGATACTGGCAGCATACTGGAATAGGGAGTCAGCATCGTTGAATAGCTGTCTATGGGATGATCGTGATACATACCTCATGAAATACAGAGTGCAGGTCCTTAAGTACATCCTTTTTGCTTTTTTTCGCCTTTTTGGGCTTCTTGTCTCTGTAGATGGCCATCATCCTATAGTAGAGTCGTACAGCCTCCTGCATCTTTCTATAGATAGGGAGATACGCTGGTGCAGGGTCGATCTCGTACCAGCCGCAGGTACCCAGGATCCATATGACAGGAGAACCGCTGTCAGATTCTCCAATAGAAAATTGACCGCATTTTCTGACTTCGAAAGGTGTTAATGAACGTATTTTCATAATAACTGTAATATACGGTTAGATCTGATAGCCTCATAATTGACAGTTGGGAGAACAGACGGTGTGCTCTTTGAGATTGGTCCTCTATATGGAGCAGTCCGCGGATGATGTAAGGGCCACGAGTAGCGACATCGAGGGCGTTTTCGAGAGTGTGGCCATCTTTGTTGAGAACGACGGCATCTTTGATCTCGAAGGTTGTATCTGGATTAACACCACCGGGGTCGAACCGCACAACCGATTTCTCCTGCTTCCATGATTTTCGACTCTCATCTTCCGTATCGACACTAGATGTAGACGCCCGGCGGGGGCGCCCAACCATGTTTGCAATATTCAGACTCCGAGAATGCGCATCAACAAGCGGTGTTGGGAATTTGTGCTGGTTGTTGATTTAATACTTGGTGGAAGGAGGTACGAGATCCTGGCGAAATGAAGTCTAGCTCCGTGTGTGTGAAGGATAAATTTCGAAAGAAATAACTTTGTGTCGAAAGCGGCCCTTGACGAGGTAGTGGATGGTTCTCTCTTCGTAGTATAAATGGGAGGAGGAGTTGGTGATGTGACGATGATTAAGGAAAGATAGCGAGTTCAGTGAATGCGCAGTGTTCAGAGCTAACTATGCAGCCCACCATCAGGCCTACAACAACGCGATCGCGCTGCCGCCCGTTCAAGCAAATGGCGGGATGGCGGGGCAATGAATACTAAGAGCTCGCTAAAGGGACATCTGCTTTTCCAACCTTGGGTGACAGAAGAAATAGATAGCTGGTTTTCCTAGTACATACTTTCAAATACTAATATCAATTTAAGAAATAATAAAAATAAAGCAAGTAAAGATAGCTAGTATTATACTAAAGAAGTAGAGAATTATATATATTCACTTAAAATAATCTAAGTTTTCTAAAAATCCCAAGATCAGCCGTTTCTTCTGTCACCTCAGGGCCAATGCCAAGGTGCTCCACTAGAATGCGTTTTCTAAAGTGCCTGCGCTCCAATCAAAGAGTTCTGATAATGACTCGTCAGGTTCTAGCGCTGACAAAAATACTCGAGCAGTATGTGTTCAGCTATGTAGTATTAAAAGTGTTTGGGGAGCCTGCGATCTATAGAAGAAATCTTCAAAAGAAATTGGGGCGCTTCTTAACCTCACTCATAACTTGCCATAATTGTGCTTAAAGTGTACCGAGGCTTCTATTGTTTCTATTGTCCTTATACTTAGTATGACTTATTGTACTCTGTAGCCTCATTGTTGAAAGTGACTTTTTTTTTTTTTTTTGGCCTGCGCAGGACAATGAATCGAGTTCTAAGGTCAAAGTAAGTGGTGCGTTTGGTGGCGGGCGCTGCATCGATTCTTTTTAAGAAGCTCCACCACGGTCCAAAGTTCAACACTTTTCTTTCTCCCTTCTCCCCTCTTCTTTTCGCCATATCAAGTCCTTTGGAGAGCTTATGCGACCTTCCCGAAAGACTTTGAGGATGGCAGCGGACAAGGTCCGAGAAGGCGTCTTTGGTAGGTGAATTGCTGACTTGGTTTCGTTGTGAACTTTGCTCTTCTCTCTATCACTGTATTAACAGGATCCCCTCTAGCCATCAACAAGCCTCGAGGCCAAAGCTCAGCGCAAGTCATTCGCGAATGCCAGCAAGCCTTCAACCCTTCTGCCTTTTTTAAACCATTGATCGATTCCGAGATCGCAAAGCGCATTAACGAATCCGGCAAAGAGTTCGCTCGTCGCAAGCTCATTAAGAAAGCTTCACAGGTCAAGATCGGTCATGGAGGAACTTTAGATCCTCTTGCTACCGGTGTTCTAATCCTTGGCATTGGGTCTGCCACCAAGTCACTTCCTCAATTCCTCGAATGCACCAAGACGTACGAAACAATCATTGTATTTGGCGCCGCAACTGATACCTACGATCGAGTAGGTCGCATTCTCACCAAGCGACCATATGAGCACATCACTCGGGAGAAAGTCGAGAAGGAACTTGAAACGTTCAGGGGTCGTCAAATCCAAATCCCACCTTTATACTCTGCATTGAAGATGAACGGGAAACCTCTGTATGAGTACGCACGCGAAGGCAAGCCCATTCCACGGCAGATTGAGGGTCGGGAAGTCGAAGTTAAGGATGTTGAGCTGGTGGAATGGTATGAACCTGGGAAGCACAATCACCGGTGGCCAACTGAGGAAGCCGAGGCTGCAGAGCGCAACCTGGCGGAGCAGGTCTGGAGAGTTAAGAAACAACAGGAGACCAACAAGAAGTTGAGCCCGGAGGAAAAGCAACAAGACGATAAAGCGATAGCGGCGCACGAATCGTTCAAGCGCAGTTTCGAGGAGCGCCAGGATGCGCTGATCAAGGATGCGCCATCAAAACGATCGCGAAAATCCAAAGAGCCTCCCATGATGTCTGGTGCACTTGGACAGCTACCACAGCCAACATACTCTAACAAGGGTTCGAATCTGGTTCCTGAGTTACCCGATACAAGCACGCCTCCTCCTTGGAATGACCAAGGACCTCCCGCCGTGAAGGTGCGGTTAACAGTCACCTCCGGATTCTACGTTAGGAGCTTCTGTCATGATCTAGGTGCCAAGCTAGATTCGGCTGCCCTTATGGCAGAGCTTGCCCGAACACGTCAGAGTGATTTCGAGGTCGGTAGCGAAAACTGTCTGGAATATGAGGATCTAGCCAAGGGTGAAGAGGTCTGGGGGCCTCAAGTGGCTCGCATGCTTGAGAGTTGGAGCAAGACCAAGCCACAAGCCCCCGCTGGTGACAAGTCTAAGAAGAAGAAAGAGGGGAAAGGCAGCGTTTCACCAAAAGGGAAACAAGACAAGCAACAAAATCACATTAAGGGAGAGAAGCGACGACGGTCAAATTCTCCAAACGAGACAGGATCGCCACCCCGAAAGGCGATAGCTCTTGAGTCCCCGGAGGACTCTAAGCCTGTGAAGGAGCCTAAGTTAGAGACCGGAAACCGCTCTGAGGATGAGAAGTCATGGAACGGCATTGAAGACTAAGTGACTAGACTAGAAGATTTCTGAAGCGTCATGTATTATTAGGCGTTCTGTGTTTTGCAAGCCAAAAAAGAACATGAATTCTCTCATACATATCAAGAATTTTCTGGAGTGAATGAAGTGTTTTATAACTAGTCCAGGATTTATGCCTGGTATGCTATAAAATTTATATACTCCAACGCCATTTTCATGGTTATATGCTACCAGTATCTCACTGCTCACTGTTCTCTCCTGCTACTATACCCATCTCTTCTTTCGCACCATGTATGTCCTCAACTCTAATACCACTGCGATCACACATACTGCGGAAGATACCACCCTTTTTCCACAGCTCCATCGGCGTATCCAGCTCGGCAATGCGTCCTGCATCCATGACACAGATGCGATCGTAGCCAATGATGGTACGCAATCGATGAGCGATGCATAAAAGCGTCTTGCCGCGGAATCCAACCGCCATGGTAGCCTGGATCTTGTCGTCTGTCTCCATGTCGACCGATGAAGTGGCTTCATCACAAACGATGATCTGGGCGCCTCGGACAAGAGCTCTCGCAAGCGCCATGAGTTGTCGTTGACCAAGAGAAAAGTTGAGACCGTCTTCTTCAACGGGGGTGTCAAGATGGATGCGCGAGGGGTCGTTCATACGGCGTGCTTCTTCGGGTGATGCAGCGTTGGCGGGAACGAGATCTGCTTGGCGAAGAGCAGACCAAAGTTCGAGATCAGTGTGCTCATGGAAGGGATCGAGGTTGCTGCGGATAGTCCCGCGGAAGAGAGTGGGATCTTGTGGGATAATTGCTAGTCGAGATCGGAGATCATGAAGACCAAGGGTGGAAATATCAAGGCCATCGATAGTAATCTTACCACCAGAAATCTCAACCAGACGGAACAGAGTACTCATAATCGAACTTTTTCCGGCACCAGTGCGCCCGACGATTCCAATGCGCTCGCCGCCCTTGACATGCATCGTCAATCCTGAAAGGACAAGTGGAAGGCCAGCACGATATCGCATCTCAACATTATCAAAGACAATCTCACCCTTCTCGGGCCACGATTTTCGAACTTCGATCGTGTGCGAAGGGGCCTCCTCCTCGAGCTCAGTACCGTAATAGTATAGTCTCTCCACGGCATTCATTGCATTCTCAACTTCGGCAAGTTGACGGACAGAGAACTGCATCATACCCACAATCGAGAGGATATAACTCAAAACAAGGCCGCCAGTGGAAGGATTGATCGAGAAACGGGACGTAACGACGAGAATGGCCGTCACAAAGACAAGAAGTGTACCAATGAGATCGATTCGCATTGAAAGCCATCGCTGGTTGGCGAAGGTAATATAGTAGGCACCGTTCATGTTATCGATGGATTCACGCAGCTCATGAATGAAGCGATCCTGCAGTCCGTAGGCGCGGATAGATGCGACACCGGTGAGGCCCTCACCAAACTTAGCAAAGACATGCGATCGGAGGACAGATTCGAAACGCTTGACCTCTCGTGCTGAAGCACGGTAGTAAATAGCTGCCGTGACGAATGCAATGTACAGAGGAACCAAGGCGATAACGAAGTAGTAGTAGAAAGCAATGATGAGGATGAACACAGATGTGATCATACCCATGGTCAAGAGGAACATTCGAAGTGCGTCCGAAAGTTTATTATCCATAACGTCAACGTCTCGTGAAAAGCGGTTCGTGATACGTCCAAGGGGCGTCGTATCAAAGAAGGACATGGGTGCGCGTAGAACGCGAGTTACAGCGATTCGAAGCATGACTTTACTCGATTTCGTTCCCAGAATGGACAGGACCACAGAGAAGGCGAACATCAGGAAAGCCTGGATGACACCAAGTGCTGCGTATATCGCGATGTACACACCCGTTGAAAGATTGAACTTATCTGAAGTCCAGTATGACAACCAAAGACTTGTCACGATGTTGGCTCCTTGGGAGATAATAAGGAGGAACAGAACCAAAGGAGCGTTCAAAATGGAACCAGATGCCTTAACGTAGGCAGCGTAAACGGACCATGAGACACTGGAACTGGCCTTTTCTTCTTGAGTCATCAAGGCAGCGCCCTTCTTCTTTTTCTTCTTCTTCTCGTCCGCCGTGGGTTGCTCGCCGTCGTCAGGCTTCTCAGCATCTTCTCGCTTTTCCTCAACAGCGGTTGTTTCCATGAGGGACTGGAAACCCTTGTGGTCCTTCATAAGGTTCTCGAATGTATCAACGGCTTGAATCTTGCCGTTCTCCATCCAGATGATGCGATCACAGCGGCTGAGTACCCAGAGCTGGTGAGTGGCAAGGATACGGCACTTGTCCTTAAGAAGGCCGAGAATGGCATTATCAAAGATGTGACGACCAACATGAGCGTCAACAGCGCTGAGAGGGTCGTCCATAAGAACGATATCGGCGTCGAAGTAGATGGCTCGGGCGATATTGAGGCGCTGCTTCTGACCTCCAGAGATGGTGATACCACGCTCACCGATTTCCGTCATGTCGCCATTTGGAAGCATGTCCAGATCCGCCTGGAGCGCGCACCTATAAAGGATATTAGTGACGGTTGAAGCGAGGTGATGGGAGGGACCTTACGCGCGAATGACTTCTTTGTACCAATTCTTATCGATATCCTTACCGAACACGATGTTGTTCTTTAGAGTGGTGTTTTGAATCCAAGCATATTGAGGGCAAAAGGCTCTGGATGCACCGAAAGTAACGTGGCCGTCTGTCTTCCGCATATCCCCAGCAAGTGCAGATAACAAGGAACTTTTCCCGCTACCGACCGATCCGATGACAGCAACAAGCTCATTCCTCTTGACACTAAAGCTCAGATCTTGGAGCTTGAAAGGTTCTCGCTCCTCAACCAAGGTGCTTGTATCATCACCTGAAGGTTCACGGTGAGGAGTTTGGACCTGACTGTCTTTGATTTTGTCCTTCTTGCTTTTCTCACTCTTCTCAGACTCCTCCTTATGAGACTTTTCCCAAGTGAAAGAGGCATCTTCGAGTCGAATCGCGTCCTCACCTGTGGTGTCGATCGTTATATCCTCGACCATCTCCTCCTGAAGCAGAAACTCTTGAATTCGTTGGACCGAGCCCCATGCATCGATGACCTGGCCTAAAACCAACGGCAACAAATTTAGAGGAATTCTGAGACCATTGAACAGAGCCAGCGAGGAGAAAACCTCGGCAGGCGTAAGACCGCTGTGCGTCAGGGAGTAGCAGATGAAGGAAAGCATGGACGCAAAGATGGGAAGTGACATGCTAACAGCATTGAGTGCGTTTCGAATGGCGAGCAAGATCTGGATGGCGTGGATCTCCTTGTTTCTGAAATCACCAAGACGTTCCAGAAAAGCCTTCTCCCATCCGAAATACTTAACAAAGCGAACCGACTGTAAAATTTCCTGGGTGAGAGACACACGTTGATCGGTGATTTGGTTAATAGCTCGTCGTCGATGGAACAAACTGCGAATCGCCTTTGTCAAGAATGGCATTCCAATAACAAGTAGACCATAACCAGCCAAGGCACTGTAGGTAATATTGACGAGCAAGAGTGCTAGAGTGAGGAGACATAGAATAGGTGATGTCCATACCATATGGAAGAGAGCAGATGCCTGATCAACACGGTACGTATCAACACTCTGCAAAGCAGTGATACGACCGTTGCCCCAGCCTGTACCATCTGATGCATCTGGTTTCGCCTTCTTGGCTTTCTTAGTCTTCTTTTCATCTTCAGCATCGTCTTTTGCACCCGGGGCGTTGCTCTGCAAAGCACCCTCGGCTTTGGCGCGGCCGGAAATGACCAGTGACTTTTCGTAGATAAGTCCAATCAGAACTCCTCTGCTCTGGCCACCAACTGTCATGCCTCGGTAGATGTAGTGGTTCGTTCCCAGACTCTGAGTGATTTGCATCAGAGTGATACCGAAGGCCAGCCCAATACCCTTTCCGATATGGGGTGGAGGCCCACCGGTTTTGTTCGCCACATAAGCATCGGCAGCGAACTGAATCAGATATCGAAGTGTAAATGGACTAATGACTTGAATGATGCTGGTGTAGAGGGCGCATGCGCCTCCAGTCCAAAATTCGCCCTTAAAAGTTTCATGCATAGCCCAGAATAAGGGGTGATTGTCACCTCTTTCAACCCGTTTTTGAAACGACTCTTTCATTTTTAGAGTCAGTGGCTCCACGGCCCTGTCTGGATTGACAGTCCATATATCATTCTCTTCTAGTGGTCTTCGGTAGCCAGCCTATTAATATCATCAAGTCAGCAAAAGCGTTGTAAGACGGGCCGCGCCGCTTATTAAAAATTGGTGGCTTGCAGATCTAAAAAAACAATCCCCCAAATATAATCAAAGAAAGAGTTAAAACTTACATGCATCAATGGACCCATCCATTGGAAGGTTAATTTGCTTAGGAAGCCAGCATCATGTTCCCTGCTCTGCACTGGCTTATCAGGAACTGAAGGTGGTGAACCCCAGCGAAGAGGATTCAATTTCCTATGCCAGGGCTTCTTCTGTTGAGCTTGAGCTCCTGATGTTGTCGGTGTAATTGCTGAAGCCTCAGTCGCGCCAGTCTTGATTTCCTCGAGATCAGCGAATCTTGATTCATCTTTCTCATTTATTTCGTCAATTTTCTCGTTTCCTTCGGCGTCCTTTTCTCCAAACTCTCTGATCTTGTCCTCATCTGAGTCGGTGGATTTCTCGAAATTTGTCGGGGGAAGAGCCGCTGCTTGAGTATCAGAGGGCTGAAGATCTTTATCCACTGGGTCAGGCATATTGCGTTGCATCAACCTCGACTATCCCGTGAGGGTCGGACAACGGACTTTTTGCAATAGCCCTGAGGCTGCTGAATCTATAGCCTGTATCAAATGATACTCAGAACCAGTCTCACAAGTAATTTCAACTTTATATAAGACAGTCACGGAGCCAATGAGACCATGGATGAAAGGCGACGGAATTGAGCCGGAAACAATAACCTTTCGCCTGCGATCGCGATACAACCTCGAAAAGGTTTGCCAAGGATTAAAACGATCGATGGAACGGTCCCACAGGTCGATCTTGGCACGATGGAAAGAAAAAGTAGACAAGAAATAGATGGGAATTTAAAAAGAAGGGACAGAGCATAAAGGGGAATCAGAAAAGGAACAGAATCTCGTCAAAATGACAGCCGTAAAAAGATTCCGTCCGACGGGGGGGTTGTGTGGGTGTGGCTGCATCGACTTTAGTGTATTGTCGATGAAGAGAGCAAACAAAGGATCCAATGGATTACAAAGCACTGCAAAACCAGCCATTTGAAGACTTTTTGAACCGATTCAATAGATTCGGATTACGGCAATAAGCCTGGATGCCTGCCACGCGGAGATAGCGCCAAGGGGGGCCTGGTGCCTGTGACGTGAAGGCCGGGATTCGTTTCAATGTCGATGACGGCTATGAGAGGCTCATGATGGAATAACAAGCAATTGAGTTATATGGCCAGCTCTGACAACTCTGGCTGGCAGAGAACAAACGAAGCAACTGAATGGAAACAGAAACCTTGGCCGAAAAGTGGCTCGGTTCGTCGATAATAACATCATGGATACTCTTTGGCTCGGCCTCTCGCTCTGAATCTGAGGACCATCCTAGGGGTAAAGAAAGCACTGAACTGGACATCTGCGATTTTAGGTGTTAGTGAGTTCGGTGTATTTTTTTTCCCTCGGGGGCTATCCCAGGAAACTCGTACAGCTTCCGCGTATACTAGACAAAGCTCTGACCAGCAAAATTCCTTTTTGGGATCTTTGAACGAAAACGAAGTCCCTCTTATTAGCCAGTTGTTGCCAGGGATGTGGGTGTGGAGATCCCGCGTGGAACCACCTCCACTATCCTTTCACTTGAAGCCATTCCATTGAACTCCAGCAGGCACAAAACATCTGCGTGATCGAGCATGTCGACACTGCAACCATGATTAGGATATGATGCTAGTTCACCCTGTTCAAACGGGCGCGATGCGCTTCTCATGGGTTGAGGTTGTCGAGCAATAAGTTAAATGTTAAAAGGTAAACTTTCGACCGTGCTTGCTCAGAGCTGTTAATAAACAGTAAACACGTTATTAACTGTGCCCAACCATGGCTTGAATCTAGACCAAGCCACTCAAGAGGACTTTATGACCGATTAAGGACCAGAACCTCAAGGTAATGAATCAGCATAACCTCTTCGTCATGTCATGCACAACACGAACGGTCGTAAGGTCTGGTGACTTCGAATCCGAGGTATGGTAGCTCAGCATATTAGGCCTTGTCCAGTTTCTATGACGAAGCATATCCCACCATGGTCAAAAAGCCTTTACCGCTTCCCCGCTCTCGCATCTCCTAGTAGCTGGACTACTGCAATGCTGCATTACATCGTGTAAGCGAGGAGGAATAAAGATCCTTAGACTTGTCGACGAATAATGTTCCTGAATGAAAACTCGGCTCCGATTCGGCTGACTCAATAGGTGTAGGACGGAGTTAGTCGGCAGGGACTTAAGCATCAATTTGTCGCTTACATAACGCTACAAGCTTCGATGTCGGCCCCACAATTGAAGACCGTCCCGATGGACTGAGAAATTCACCAAAATCCGGATGCATTGTGACTGCATTACTGCAAGGCTGAGGTTGAGCTGTCGTCATTCAAAATCCAACTCCGATATTCCGCAAAGATCGAGCTGACGACTTCCGGCACCTGAATAAGCACATCCACCCGCGCGGAGGCCGAACAAGGCAAAACATTCACACCCTTCACAGCAAGCTCACCAAGTACCTAAATTGAGTGTTATGGCAGTCGACGACATTCCCTCCGTTGCCTTGCCTGGCATGGTCCTAGGCCCGGCCACCAAATTTGTGCCCGGAGCCGGTACACATGTCTACGAAAGCAATGTTGTTTCTTCTCTGCTTGGCCGAGTCACCGTGACACCTCCGACCAAGAACCCCGGGCCTCAGAAGCGTCTCAACAAAATTACTGCGCCGACAACAGAGGAACGTGCTACCGTTTCCGTTTCCCGCCATACTCACAAGCGCGAGATACTCCCCGACGTCGAGAATATTGTCCTTGCACGTGTTCTGCGCCTGATGCCAAAGCAGGCTATTGTGGTGATTCAACAAGTCGGGGACACAGTTTTGCAGACAGAGTGGCAGGGTGTGATTAGAGTGCAGGACGTGAGGGCAACGGAAAAGGACAAAGTCAAAATTTACGAGTCTTTCAAACCTGGTGACATCGTTCGCGCGCAAGTGGTGAGTTTCCCTACTCCTTCGCATACGGGGATGTTAGTGATCATGCTAACACTTTGTGCCAGATTTCTCTAGGCGACCAGGCCAATTACTACCTATCAACAGCTTCAAACGAATTGGGTGTTGTCATGGCTACGAGTGAGGCGGGTAATGATATGGTTCCTATCAGTTGGAAAGAATACAGAGACCCCGAAACAGGCATTAGCGAACTTCGAAAAGTTGCAAAGCCAAGCTGAGCTTGCTGTCTTGTTGAGACATGCCCTGAATACGACAAGGACACGCGACCTCGCTTGTCTGAGAATAATCTGGCTGGAGACAGACCTGTCCACCATGAAATAAGTGTCTACAAAACTATATATTCTGTGGGAAACAAGGCGCTCGTCAGGCTTTATAGCCACACAGTTCCATCTATATTTACTGGTTATGTAGTGACGCGAGGCTTCTACCAGAAACGCTCAGCAACATGCCATCCCAGTCAGTTGGGCTCCTCGCGCAAATCCGATAAAATAGATGGAGCTTGGGATAGTCTAAGAAAAACCCATAATAACGAGAATTCGGCCCAGAACCGCCAGACGACTGTGTTGGATATACGCTAGAAATAACTTAGAAGGTTACCAACGTTAATACCGACAATTTCAATTTCAGAGAAGCGTTCCAAGGGTTATCGCATGTGATGTCGCATGGTCGCATTGATTGAAATGACCTAAGCCCATTCATCCCATTCCAGCACGAGCTTGTTATTATTGAGTCAAGGAAGATGTTATGAAATTTGTTCTTTTATCCCTCGATGGCCCAGGAGTTGGCTCGATTAGTGGAACGACTGAATACAGAAGACCAGCAGTTAACTAATTTTAATAAATGAGCAAATCAATGGAAATAACGTAAATTTGCAGCGTCTCAAATAATTGCTGTAACATACATGAAATTACAAGAAACACCACTCGATTCACAGTCTAAAAAAACCCTGCCACAACTGGACCCTGATCAACAAGACACGCGCCACTGAAATGGCCTGCTCAGCCGCCGAAGCGCCCCCCGCCTCTAGATTATCGCGTGTCCAAGGCGTCAAAGCCACTGCCCGCATTCGGTTCAGCGACAAAAATAGGGACACCTGGGCCAGCCATCCCTGTATTTATTTATCGAAACCTTTCTTCATTGAAACAACGCCTACGACTTTTATATTCACCCCTTGATCTTCATAATTACTTCGTTGGCATATTCTCAACGATTCTGTGCTTCACCGTATCTATCAATATTCTTAAACTTACTTCCGCCCCACGTCGTCAGTTACCTCGAACCGCTCACGTACAACATCACATGCACCGGCCATGTCAACGACGATGGTCATGACAATGGCAGCGCCGACTCTTTCCGCTGATTCCACGCCGTGCTGCCCAGGCTGCGGCTACTCCTTGCCTCTTGATCACAGCCAGGTTCAACTCCTCGAGGCCCAGGCCCGCATCGAAGACCTCGAAAACCAGGTCCGTCTACTTAATGAGAAGGCCACTGCCGCTGTCGATCGCTGGGCCGATTACGAGGATGAACTCGCCAATTTGCGCGCCCAGCTACCCTCATCGCCAGTTAAGAAGCAACTTCCTGCGACGCCTACAAATCCACGCATGTCGTTTCTACAAAGCGGCACCAGCCGGTTGTCATCATTCCTCTCCCCGCGCAAGTCACACGAGCTTCCCCATATCGACACCAACCCCTCACGGCCTCTCAACCAGCGTTCCATAAGCAGTCAGTCGCACCGTCCACAGTTGCAACCCCCACCATCTCCATCAGCCGAAGATCTGCTCGAGGCACTGAATCGAGAACAATGCTTGCGCAAGGAAGCTGAAGGCAAGGTCGCTGCTACAAGCCAAGAGGTTGAGGAGCTTAGCGCTGCGCTCTTCGAGCAGGCAAATGAAATGGTCGCCGAAGAGAGGCGAGCACGAGCGAAGCTAGAACAGCGCGTAGATGAATTAGAGCGGCGAGATCTAGAGAAACGAAGACGTTTGGATAAACTGGAAGGGGCCATGACAAGGATTGAAAGAGTAAGATTACTATTGGCAGAGGCGGAAGAAGATGTCGAGTCAAGCAAAAAGACAGTGAAAGAGATTGAAGAGCTGGAGAGGCAACAAGAAGAGGAAGAACGAAAAGAAAAGGAGCAATCAAAGGCGGGACTATCTAAGTCTGACAATCGTGATTCCGTCCACAGTTTCGACGAGCATCCAGAAAGACGGTCCACCGAAAGGCACGACAAATATGACCAGCCGGATGATGGTGTCAGAGGAGACAAAGAGCGACTATGACATCATCAGCTTGAATTGCATGTTTTACCCTCTGTTGTTATTGCATAGGCAAGGCATGTGGCCCGAGGGATGGGCCACTTGGTTAATGTATAACGAAGAACGATGTATTTTGGCGCCAAGGGCCATAAGGCATGGTGTTGGTTAAGATGGGATATTTGTAACAAGGCGTTTTGCGTTACGGAGGGCAAAATGGGATACAGTGTAAGACGAAGAGCATATACGATTATGAATAGTCTATCTCTGACATAATATATATATCGTAATACGAGTACAGATACTGGACTGCACTTCTCGACGTAACCTGCCACTTGAAATACAAAAATTGTTTCTATCACACATGTGAAATCATGTCTTCTCTGGAACCAATTTAACCTCCTTGAATTATGTCTAACTTCCCCATTCCGTTGGCAACCTAGGTACCTGTGCAGCGATGGGACAAACGCATCGTCGCCCAAATTTCATTTATGTTCAACGCTGCACTTCGTTGCGGCACCTTCGAAATTCACCATGATTAGTATGCCGTTACAACTCGAATTATGGTAATCAGTTATGTTTGTTTATCGAGTACTGAATCAAACCGGTGTGAGCCCATGCAAGTGAAGCCAATATATAGAAAGTGAATTCATCATGTTGAAGAGGACTATGTACTGTTAAAGCCTGACGACACTTCTGGGTTATGGACCAAAACCTTAACTCCCTTAAATTAACCAACCATCGAGGAAGGCTTTTGATCATCTAATAGTTGACGTTGTCGGAGACGGGAGCGGCGCTTGAGCATTGCACCCTCGACAATAGACCAAACTTGACTCGTGTCGCCCACAAACGTATTACTGAGAATCATGGAAGAAACAACACCTATGTTAACTCATGAAGGATTATCAAAATTATCCACGAGCTGTATCCCGAAGAGAAAAATACCACTTCCCTGACGCCACTGGTGAGAATGAATCGAAGATAACCTCCCCTCTCATAACACCAATTTCTTCTTTTTTTGGTGAAAAGGGCGATCAGTTATGATATCGCTTGCAAGTGAATTTTTTCATGAAAGAAACCGCTTGATACCAGCTTAGATCCGGTTAAGCGCGCCAGGAGAACCACTGCCATACGATGAGCGTCTGGCAGTCGAGGCAGGCATGTGCGGAGGTGGCAAACTTGAAGGATCATCAGCGAGAAGATCTTCAAGAAACGCACTAGGGGCTCGTTGGCTTGGTGGTCGATTGAGGTTGAGGGTTGAGTTGCTGATATCTCTTCGGCCTTGGAATGAAGGTGACTCTGGAGGACTGGGATTTAAGGTATGTCGTGAAGGAGTGCCAAAGTGGCCACGAGAATCGGGGCGCAAGTTGGTCATGCTGATATTATTCTCATGTTGACCACCAGGAGAACTGGTGCCGGCCGCATAGAAGCCAGATGGTAAGAAGGCAGAGCCGCGATTGCCAGTTCCATTGCCAGATGCTGCGGCAGTCGGCGAGAAAAATAGATTAGAGGCACTGGGGGTTGACGATAGAACAGGTCCACGGGTGGTTCTTCGCACGCCGCGACCAGCAGAAAGAGACATTGTAGAACCAGTGTCAGTGTATTTGTAGAAGGGCGCAGGGGGTGCCGGAAAACCTGTCTTTGCGTTCTCATCGTGCTGGGCCTTTGCTGCTCGCTCCACGGATCGATGAAGGAGAATGCCAACGATCAGACGCCAGAGAAGGATGGCGAGCCCAAGAGCGCCAAGGATAGCACCAACCGCGATGAAGACGGTTCCGTCGGGGGCGCTTGAGTGCCGCATGAAAGGAGCGTTGTTTGTGGGAGGAACAGATGGAGCTGGATAAGTAGGAATTGGCTTATATCTTGTCAAAGTAGGCATTGCTTCTTCCGTGCCGGTAGACGCTATGGATGTGATTGTGGATTGAATGTTTTCAGTTTTGGTTGGTCCTTCTCCCGTCGCAGTACTGGCCTCATCTTCCTCGGTAGACTTGGGGTCATCTTTTGCAGTAGATTTTGGCTCTTCTTTCTCCTCCGTTTTCGAAGGCTGCTCATCTTTCGTTGATGCAGGTTTCGAGTTGTCTCTGGTTTCAGTACTGGCTGGCTCGGCCTTTTTGTCGTCACTGCTCTCTTTGGCAGGCTCAGCAGCTGTATTGGTGGGTTTATTCGTATCGCTATTCTTCGCATCGGTCGCCGCTGGGGCAGGCTCAGGTACAGCCGACGGGTCATTGTCCTTTGGGTCGTCCTTGGTATCTTGGGCCATGGCCACGGCACCGTAAAGTGAAGCTGAGGCAAACACCGAGACCAAAAGGTCTGGTCTCGGTAGGTAATTGATAGGTCTCATACTGAATTAGTCGTTCGGGCGATGATTCTTAACAAAGTTGATTGAACGATTACGTCCTCCAGATCGATATCAATGATTATTTGGATAAGTCTCTCGTGGATAGGCGCTGGTAAAAACGAGCAGATAAATGAGATTCCCTTTGAGATCGATCAAGGGCGACTGAGATGAGTTGCGTATATCGAGGAGACTTAGGAATGCCAAAGGGAGAGGTTGAGTCTTGGTTTAGCCTATGTGTGTTCCCTTCATGAAACAGCGCTTAGAAACACGGGCGTATTTTCTGCTCGAAATTGAGAACGGGAGTCAACTTGTGTGTTCGACAGTTGGGCGTGTACGTCGGAAGGGCTATATCGCGTCGATTGTCCTGGCAAGGGGGCGCGTGGAGTGAAGATAGGAAGCGAGAGATGGGTAAATTAGTGAAGCGATGGCACGGATTCAGTGCAGGTCTTCCGTGGCTGGAACGAATAAATACAACAAAAATTAGAGAAGAGAAAAGAACGTAATAACTGCAGAGGTTAGCGAGTGAGTGAGACGCAAATCGCGTTAGCAAGTGTACGGTAGAGTGAAGATCAAGTTGAAGCGATGGGGGAAGGGATCGAGAAGATGGGGTTGCACGACAGAGGGAGGAGCGGACAGGGACTGGGCTCGCTGCACCTTCCTAATGCCTGCCTGTCAATGCGTAGGCCAGGCGTGTGTGAAAGGCAGGCACGAGTAAAAAAGGAGAATGGTGCACCTGACGTTTAAGATCGAATAGGTCTAGATCAAGTCCTGTTGGATGATCTCATTCGCCCATATTCGATAGCGCCGGACTAGAAACATTGTGTAGCGCTGCAAATATCAGGAGAGCCACGGCCTTTACCAGAAGGCTATTGCGGCAAATATCATGCCTGTCCAGTCTCTATCAATTGGATTGAACAGGCAAGCTTTTGGTGAAGCTTGACACCGCTGCCCAGCCTTATATCCCAAACGGCTGGCTTGTCTTAGACCATCCGGAATCGACGTCCTTGGCGTTGTGCCTTTACACAGCAACTAATGGTTGCTGTGCACAGTCACCCATCCAGAGCATCCACGGTGTAGATGCAAGTAGATGCATGTTAGGCACTCAACGTGTCGTTGCCTGGCTACGGACACGATTGATCATCAATATCTCGCTATAGTTGCGGACACTTCATTGCATACCTGATTCACATCGATTGGGTGTTGTTAATGTGGCTTCCTGTTGCTACCCTTTCTTGATGCGTTATCTTGCAGATAGAGATGCAGTATCCAGGCCGTTGGACGACGTTGAAACGACATGCAAAATAAATCCTTTTCAACGGTGAGGATACAATGTTTGTAAATAGAGTTTAGCTCTAACCAACACTCAAGTACGCCACAACACCATATTCGAGTTCCTTGCATGTCCCTGAATATTTATAAAGTCAAATTGGCTCTGACAGGACCCTGTGTGCATATGATGTACGTCGTCTGAGATTATGGTGATACTTGTCACTATCTGCATCCGAACTCCATTGTCTTCAGGGTCCTGGGTGAGTGGAGGGAACATCGCACCGGCCAGCGGGGTAAGATCGATGTGACATGGCTAACATGGCTCTCCATGACGGGGATCTTTTGCGTCTCCGCGAGTGGATTCTTGTGTTTTACAGTTCATGACACCTAGCCACGCGAAAAATTGGGTCCAGGTAGCGAGATATCACGTGACAACTCTTCGGTGCTAAAGCGAAGCCGGTCCCGTACACGCGCGAGCCTCGTCATTGTCAGCCTCCAATCCCAAGCATCACCAACTCTATCAAGCCAACGATTACCAATCCTGCAACATCAGCTACTGTACAAAAACATCGAGCCTTTCGCAGCTAAATCGAATCGCAACCATGGAAGAAGAGCGTCTTTGGAAGTTTCGACGGCCTGAGTGGCTTAACAGTGTCTGGGCGCGCAATGCTGGAGTCTACAGCGCTGGAGCTATTGTACGTTGAACCTATAATAGTGTCCTCAGCTTGATTGTTTGGCTTTTCTTCTTCTTTGCCTAGCTCTCTTGGTGAATCATGCGCAACTTACTATGCCCGCTTTGACAACAATTTGTTACTAACCATTTGGTGCTTTAGTTCTCCGTCGCTTTCTACGTCATGCTCGATTCCGCGGTCTGGTCCAAATCGCCACGCAATGGCTCTGATATCCATGTGAAGTTCGTGGACTGGCTGCCATTCGTTTTCTCTAGTTTGGGCATGCTCATCATCAATTCGGTCGAGAAGCAACGCCTAAGCGCCGATTCATTTAGTTATAGTGGAAACGGTGTAGCATGGAAGGCTCGCGTGGTCCTGTTCCTAGGTTTCGCTGCGCTTGCTGGTGGAATGGCTGGTGGTGTTACCGTCTTCGTTCTCAAATTCATTGTTCCAAGCGTCGCTATGCCTGCTCTGGGTATGGGAATCGAGAATGTGCTCAGTAACGCTCTTGTTGGTGTAAGGTAAGACTTCTCCCTCTCACCAGAAAATCGATAATGTTTGCTAATCTGCTACAGTTCTGTTGTTCTTTGGATTAGCCAGAACATGGAAGACGAGTACTCCTACAACCTTTCTCTGTAACCGGCGCAAATTGACCGGAGGGAACGATCGAAATCAGGTGATACTGGGGCGTATTGCTGGGTTAGGCTTGCCTAGAGACAAAGACGAGTTGTACTATTAAGAACAGGACTTACAGTATTACATCGAGGGAAAATGATTGCAATGCTGATGATTGCGTGTAGTAACGGCTGGCAACTAGTATTGGCTGGTAGGATACCTGAACAAAGCTCGACTATCGCAGGTATATGTCGAGCCTATCTTCTTGAATTTCAGCTTGTTTAAGAGTTAACTGTATCAAAGATGGAGTAGGGAGGCTGTCATTGCGCTGGAACCAATTCAAACTTTAGGCTTGGAGGCAACAGGTGTTTAATGAAGCATGAAAGTACGTGGACGTTGACAGGACGTTGACATAAACTCTGAAGATAAAGGAACTTATAAAGTGGTAATACAAGCAACACTGAATTCTTTAATTTCTTGTTCAAGGTAAGGGTAGGGACATGTGTTTGTGCGATTGCCTCGATCAGATAGACTGAACTTCTGAAGTAACTAAGATCACTTAAAACGAAGACACCCCTGCGCACCCCACAGAAAGTCAACAGAAGTGACCTAACATCTGACTTGACAACCCATTTCTGATCAACATCAACTTTTTGGATAGTTACATGTCTTTCATATCACAATTGTTACTTAAACCTGGAAATTTCACGATGACAGATCGAACCCGGACAACTACCAATGGCACTGGAATTTCCCGCTCTCGCAACGGCGCCTCTTCCGCAGGCGTCCGCCGCAATCTATTCCAGAGCCAGTTGACCCGCCGACCTACCGCTGGCTCAACTTCTACGTCTGCCGAAACACTACATCTTGACGTCGATGTGTTATCTGATACATCCGAGATCGTGGTTCGCGATAAGCACGGCGAAATTGAGCTTGGAGACCCCCCGACACCAATGATGGAAGATGAGGATGAGTTACCATTGGATCATAGGCAAGAGAGTGAGAGTAAGCAACGCTCGATTATACCTTTGACTTGAGATTTGGCAAATATTAACACGAGAATAGAGGAAAGACAACGTCTTGCAGAAGCAGTTAAACATCACCAAATGCATCGCCATGCTATGACTGAACAACCTGAAGGTGCGACAGAAGCTTGTCCTTGTGTTTTTCTTATATTTCATTAATACCATGTTAGAACTTCTCGAAGCTGTCAGAGCAAGTCTACGAGCCAAAGTAGCAGCTCTTGTCGAAGATAATTGGATGTTTGAACCAGAAGAACAGCCCCGTGGTTAGCCCAATATTTTATTCACCTTACAACGCCAGCTGTCTATGTATTTCTCGAGGCTATATGGTATACCGATCATCCATCCAACCCCACAGACCAAATCATCTAGTCTAGACCTTCCACTGCGGGGGCGTCTTGCTGCTGCGTAACCTGCTTACGCTTTGGCTTCTCTGGTTGGCCACCACCACCGAAGAACCCGCTCATCATATCCATAAGAGGGTTGCTTTGTCGAGGCTTGGACAGGCCGAAGTACATCTCGCCAACCATCTCAAGCGCCTCGGCCCATGACCCTGCCTCGTTGATTTGAGTCGCATACTTGGAAACCAGGGCACGGTAGAGTTCGGGTGCGCCACGCTGAATGGCGAGAAGGAGGAAGCCAAGAAAGTTGAGGAGGGGCAAGCTTGGGAAAATGCGGATGTCACCAGCGGAGCTCGATACGTCTTGGACCCCAAGGTTTGGGTTATCGTTGGATAGAGAGCTGGTGAAGAGGCGGTAGCAGGTATTGGCGGCACGAACGTTGCCGACAAGGAGATATGGGAGAACAGCGCGACCAGCGAAGAGAGCCGCTTGGTGAGGTTCACCCTCCTTGTACCAATTATATTCCATCTTTGTCAGAACCTCGGGCGAGTCCTTGGTACCTAATATTAAATGTTTCTCGGCCTCGTATGTATCGTGCTCCTCGGCGTATAGTGAACCAGCCACGTGGTGAAGCTCTGGGTCTCCAGCTGGATATTCGCCAAACTTTGCTGACCATCTTTCCCCGATAATGTCAGCATACTCGCTCGCAACGTCTTCTGGGACGGTAATATAGCACTTACGTTATGATTTCGCCAACAAACTTCTTCCTCGTGGGCTCGCCAGCCTCGAATAGTCGTAAACAAGTCAGTAGTCTGCCCTTTGTGGTAGCATCGGGCTTTAGTTCAGCCTGCTTGTAGACATCGACCAACATAGCACAGAGATCTCCTCCGCTACCACCTTGCCCTGCGCGCAGTAATGCTTGGGAAACATTAGAGAGGATGTCGATGGCGGCGGGCCAGTTGGAGGTCTTGATATAGCGGGATGCGGCGACACGGGTCTGCTGCTGAGCCTCGTAATAGTCGCCCTCTTCGATCTTGGCCTGTAGCCGAGCAACTATGCGGTCGACCTTGCTGGCCATGGTAAAGCGTTTGTAAAGCGAGTGAGGTAGAGGAAACTTGTGGATTTACGGCGATGTGACGGGAAGAAATAGAGTGACGTAGAATACCGATACTGGGGCGAGGTGTTGCTGTTCAGGCTGGCGAGTGTAGGTTGGTGGAGGGGTTTAGGTTGGCTAGTACGTACCCATAGCTTCCAGCTCCCCTCCGTCAGAACACAGAAAGGTCCACTTTGGTAACAGCTCAGATTCTCATGGAACCCCTCTGTAACGAATTTTTCTCTCCTTGAAGTGAAAGCTACACCTCTTGGAGCTCGACCTCTACCAATTGAGTCAGCTGTGTATCAGATGGCACTACTACAGGATACATTGTCTCCTGGGACATATTGTGTCATAGAAACTTCTTAGATTTGGACATTCAACGTAAGTTCTCCCACCAGCTTCTGCCTTTTTGGTGCCATATCAACATCCTGCATGTCGACATTTGAACTGCAAAGTCATTTCTCTTCCCTCCTGTGTGGATGACATATGTTTAGACAATAACAGTCGTATAACCACAACAATGAGCTTCTATCAATGCTGGGTTAAAGCCATCCTTGTGTCAGAAGAGAGTTAAAACCAATACAGTAAGGTTCGTTGCTGCCCCACAAGTCGATCTTATAAGCAGGTCATCCAAGCGGATCCCTATCAGCTCCGGCTCATAAGAAGCTCACCATCGCCCGTTTACACCGTTTCAACTCTCAAGGATAGACATATCTCGTTACACAGGATACAATTCAGCATTGCTTTCCTACATAGGCAATCAATTCATATAATCTTACAACAAATAACAGCGTGATTAGTTTAGTGGTAAAATCCTCCTCTCCCATGGGAGGGTCCCGAGTTCGATTCTCGGATCACGCATTATATTTTGCATCTTTCGGCTCTTATGTCTAACTTTGCCATTGGCCTATAAACCACTACGGCTGTATTAAATTCAATACTTTATCTAATGGAAATTTTAAGCAAAGACGGTGGTTAACTGGCGACGGCCTGCTCTATTATTCCTTCAATAACAAGCCTCTTCCTGGGAAGCTAACACTTGTAAGGGACCGGATGGAATACGGAATAGAGGAAAGCATGTCCTTGGTTTATTTATATCTAGTTCTATGTTGCGGGAGTCCGATCTAAGTCAGTGTTTTACTGTCAATTGCCTTACGAGGAATGTATGAGTACTATCTTCTTGGTCTTACTGAAGTCACCCTCGGGGCTTCTATCCGAACCGATACCATCTCCCCGCCAGGAACCCCTGTTCCCGCACGTTGTTACATGGACGTTATCATGCCGAAGCCGGCCATATTAATCGTTCATTCATCACGTCGCTAGGCTTAACTCTGTCAATTACAAAGAGCTCGAAGCCTCAATATCTATTTCCTTTATCTTCTTTTACTTTGATCTGAAGACCCCAATCACGCCATACTCGCTATACACAATGGCCTCATCTGCCCTCCATCGTAAGCAGCTCATCTTAAGCCCTTAAAGCATCATACTAACGGTCGCCATAGGCCTCGTACGCTTCGTACCAAGGTCTAACCCTTCCAAGATCCTGATCGGTCAGCCAGCAGATAAGGATATTGATGTTGGTGCTGCCTTACGCAAGGGTCAAGAGGTTGCTGTCAACGTTTGGTCAGGCTCATCAGTCCTATCTCCAGGATCGTCGACCGGCACTACTGAGACCATTGACCGCGTTTTGTCTCCTCTGGCGCAAAACGAGATCGGTACTATTCGATGTATCGGTTTGAATGTATGTCAACTCACTTCTTTTAATCATAGAGGCTGACTCGCCTTCTTAGTATAGAAAACATGCCGCTGAGTGTGGACTTGACCCCCCAGCAATTCCAGTCATCTTTATGTGGGTATACCTGAATCAGTACGTTCAGATTGGGCATGGCTGACCTATGAATAGGAAGCCAGCTACATCTATCTTAGATCCGTGGCCAGCTCGCGGGACCATTCCAAAACTGAGCCAGATTGACGAGTCTGGTGATTACGAGGCAGAATTGGCGGTAGTTATTGGTAAGACGGCCAAGAACGTTAGCGAGGATGAAGCTTTGGACTACGTTCTCGGATATACTGCTGCCAACGATGTTTCCAGCCGCACTCAACAGCTTAACCAATCTCAATGGTCCTTCTCAAAGAGCTTTGATGGAGCTTGCCCATTAGGTATGATTGTCTGAGTCCATGGGTACTTGAGCTAACAACCTCCTTACAGGTCCAACACTTGTTCTCAAATCTCTGATTTCAGACCCTACTAAGCTTCACATGCGAGGAATAAAAAACGGCGAGGTGTATCAGAAGAGTGGCATTGAGTAAGTGTCAAACCCAGTTATGTGAGCTTTCTTACTGACTTCACTGAGTGACCTCATCTTCTCTATCCCTCAGATCATCAGCTGGCTGTCTCAGGGCACTACACTCCCTCCGGGAACGGTCATCGTCACTGGTACACCCGCTGGTGTTGGAATGGGCCGAACGCCCAAGGATGCGCTTCGACACGGCGACGAATTTGCGGTGGAGATTCTGCCACATATCGGAACACTCACCAACATCTTTGAGAATGAGAAGAGTGGCTTTATGACCAAGTTGTAAGCGCTCACAAACTAGGTGTATATTTGTGTATATAATCGCATTTTGGCATGATGCCTGCTTTTGCAACGAATCTACGATGGTGAGTCTTGAAAGATATGCCTTGAGAGAGCTGTTGGTCTGGTCAAAAGTACGAACACTCACGACTGGTTTGATAAGCAAACTGCTACAGTTAAAGTATCAGAAATTACAGCGTAAGCACTTGGTAATATGTCCATCCACCGCTTCTGTTCATTTACATGGGTTACTGCCATATTGGGATTGTCTATTACCTGGACAACGCGACTTGTTAATCACAAAATCATCCATTGCAACTGCTCCAGTGCAATTATCGTCGTCCTAAGCTTTTTTTTTTTTTTTTTTCATCGAGATTATTGAGAAAATGTCAGACCCCGTTACTGTTCCTGGGAAGATGAGAGCATTGAGGCTAGTCGAGGTAAGTTTGTGTTTACGAAAAATTGTTTGCTTCCGACACTCGTTAACATGTTCAGTTTCATGATCAACTTCTGGATGATGTTCCAATGCCGAACCCAAAGTATGATGAAGTCCTTATCCGTGTGGGAGCCGCTGGGTTTTGTCACCCTAATCTCATGGTTTATCATGGTATCACTCAGGCACCATTACCTGCCATCGGTTCTCATAAACCAAACGGCATAATAGTTGGTCTAGATTCTTATGTGTCTAAGATCTAGTATATAGGGGGCCGTGTAGGAATCAAAAACTTTACGGATCCTTGGGAAGATTGCAGTGGACGAAAATGGGCCAAGCAGAGTCTTGCATTGTTCGATCCACGCTTTTGTGATAACTAACCATGTGTGACAACATTCGTCGCGATAGAGCCTTTGCCGGATGCATGATTTCTTGGTATGGTGTTCACTTCGTATTCGACAGCATATGTTGAGCAGGCTGCTCCTTGGATGCGTGCCGGGGTACGTTATTGACAGTGCTGGTAGTATTTCATGAGTATACTGACAACAAACAGCTCAGGTAACTGTGTTGCATGCCATTAACCAGGAAGATATGTAAAAGGGAAAGGCTATCGACGTCATTAGCTTAAGTGGCCTTGGAGTTCTAGTCACACAAACTCGCAAAGGCCTGGGAGTATCGAGTGGTAGCTATTGACAACCACGAGGTTGGGTTAAAGCCCTCTCGCCTTCAACCCGAGCTTATACTCAGATTTGGTGAACAAGAAACAATCCAGAGAATCTCGGGTTTCCCATATGGAATCGGTCTCAGGGCCGCCATTGTAATGGTTGCTGCTGGCTTTCCTGAGCATGGCCTCAAATTCGACCCTGAGTTTCATCCTGATAGGGATTGTCGTCAAGAGAGCAGTTCATGGTAGCATGGAAGAGACTAGAGAGACGATGGAGTTTACAGTTAAAAATGAAACACGCGGTTATCTGACCATGCTAACGATGGAGGAAGCAAAAGATATTGCAGCCAAGTGGGATTCTCACGTTCTCACGGGTTGTCCCGTTGTAAAGATTGGAGAGCATTGAAAGGATACGGCCTAAGGCTTGAATCGCTGTTGTTGTCTTTTCAACTGGTCGATTACGAATGAGAGGAATTCTAAAGAATACTTCCTCTATGTCAACCTAAGATAATCATGCACTTTTGAGCTTACTGAAATATTCGTATTGGCGTTTGTGCAGCGGTCGCCCCCAATGACTCACCCAGTAGTGCAATTGAATCATTAATTTTGTTTCATTGAAAAGTGTCCTAAAATCCGTTGCGAACCCTCACCAGAAATATCTACATCATGTCTCTTCATCTAATAGGCCAGATGCTATAGGCGCATTATACAGTGCCTCTCGCTTGGATGAGCAAGACAGGCAACTCCAACCCTTCCCGTATAGCAAATACGCTTGTCCAAAATATGCATCTTTTCTATATGACCTCGTTACAGGTTCCAGGCATTACCTGAGGATCGCCGTCCCTTCTCGTATAACCACTTGCTATTTAGTCCAACGCTTGTTCGCTTGCCCCCAGCAGTACCGGGAGAGGCAGGATCTGAGAAGACGTTGGAGGAAGAGCTAGCCGCGAAAGGGCTTGTTGAACCAAAAGAAGACCTTCTCCCGTTGCCGAAATTGTTGACACTCTTCTGGAAAAGAGGGCTGCCCAGTGGTGAGCCAGCCACTCCCTGGACAAGAGGACTTCCTCGCCCAGACAAAGGTGAGCTGCCATAGCTTCCCCGACTTCCGACAGAACCACCGATGGAAGGCGTGCGAGAGTACCGGGGCGGCGTGCTGAACTTGGCATCAGGGGTTGGCGCGGCCGAGGAGGGATCCAGGCCCAGCAGCTTACGCTGAGCAGGTGTAAGAGGGATATCGGAGAGATCGTCTTTCGGTCGAATCAAGGGCAGGCACGCGATACCGATGTTGATAAAGGGTATGAGTTGGAGAATGAACCATGTCCAGCTCAAGTATATCCTCAAAGAGCTAGGGACACTAGAGATTGAAGTTAGCGGGTGGTAGGTCGCAGAGAAAATCCGCGAAAACTCACACTTGAGAGCCAATGTTTAGTTTAGCTAAGAGCTGCGTTGACCAGAATCCCAGCAACGCAACAACATTATAGGCGATCTGCCGCACATTCTTCTCGGAGAAGGTCGTCGCATTACGGCGCCTGGCGATCTCGTTGAGTCGTGGGTGACGCCAAGTACCGGGGCTATCAGTCACTGGTGGACCGCCGATGGTGGTTGTTCTGACGGGAGTAGCCATCGCGAGTGTCTTGAGTTTTGGGGACGTGAAGCGCTGCTGGCAATGTCGATGTTGGTTTTGGTCCTGTTGTTCGTCGAACGCCTTTTGATCCCTCGAACGTCCCGTAAGATATCGGTAGTTCTCTGCAATGTTCCCTCAAACTCTTCAAAGGCAAAAGCTTCCCTCAATAACGTCCCTGTTGGTTAGTATGTATATCGTACTGGCCGAGGCCGCGGTAAGCTTGGTTGCTCCCTTGGGTATGAGGTTTGTTGATGTTGCGACTAGAGAGATGAGAGGGAACGGCATCCCCTGCTAGAAAACATACTGCCTAGGTAGACCACTGCTGCTATAGGTACCTAGCTTAGCTCTGGTCGTTGCAGCGCGACCAGCACGGGCCCTGCATCAAGTCGACGCCACAATCTTGCTTCAAGCCACGGTCCTATCAGCCACTTAGGTCCACTGAACTCCTCCCTACGTTAGTCGTGAATCAGGTACGAGGATGGCGGCTCCTGTGGTAATGTACCGTGACGCGCTCAGCAACTTCCCGGCTCGTGGGCGTATCTGCTGCCCCAGGCAAACTAACGCAAGACAAGGAAAAGGCTGAGGAGAGCAACTGGCAACTTCGCTTCTTACTTACCATCTCTATTTCTTCCCATCATACTAGCCAAGTCACAACCTCAACCCTTCCATTTTCTTTTTCCTGTAAAACACCAACACTAATACCATCATCATCATCACCATCGCATTCGCAACCGCAAATAATCTGCGCGCAATCTGGGTATTCAGCTCAGTCATCATCAATCAATCCCCACCTGAGCCTCCCTGCCAAACATTGATCCTCGGAAAGAACTGTCCCTTCGCGATGCGCAACTAATTAATCGAACCGATTTTGAACCGGAACCTCGACTTCTCGCGACCCATCGCGAATACCTTCATTTTTATTTTATTTTTGGCAAACCCACAACCACCCAAAAATGGCGTCTCCTGTCTCGCTCGCAGCGACGTCAGAGGTCGACCCTCCAAGCTCACCCGGCCAGCCCGAAGCCAAGTCTTTCGCCTCGCGAGCCATGACCGAGGACGACGATACCCAAATGGCCAATGCCACTCCCGATCCTCAAGAAAAGTCGTCGCGTGGTAAAGCCAAATCATCGCAAAACAAAGACGTCGCAAATCAACCGACGATCGGTAAGATACGCCATCTGAAGAAAGAAGATGGCGAGCCTCTTTGGAGAGATGACATTCAATATGACTTCCTCAAGGCCGTCTTCGACAATGAACAGTGTGTTTTTACCAATTCATATGAGCCCAAACGACTCCAGCGTCAATGCTTTGCCGATCTTTATATCGACACAATGTCTCGCAGCTCAAAGACTAGCAAGGTACTTCGCGACAAACTTCTTAGTGATAGAGAAGCTGCGAAAGGAATGGCCATGGTGTGCCTTCTTGTCAACATGGGTCGAATGAACACTACTCTAAACTGTGAGTAAAATCCTATCACTCTCGGGAGCCACTACTAACCTTCCCCCTAGTCTTTCCCGAGATGAGAGCTCAGCTCCGTACATATCATGCCATCCCTTCACTTCAAGCTCGCCAGGATCCTCATGCCTATAAGCAGCTTCAGGATGCACCTCGTCTCAAGTCTATTCTAAAAGGTGGTGCAGAGGATCGAGAGGAACCCAATTCTCTCGACAAAATTAAGCAGCTGGATACTCCTCGCACGAATCCCGTCAATCTTATATTTGTTATGTGCAATACGGCTCAGAAAATTGCTGAGCTTCATTTTCCTCGCCACCGCGAACTCCACGACCTTATCATGAGAACCGAATACACGAGCAAGTCGCGAGCGAATGCATTCCTCTGGCTTATGTGGTTCTACCTTGAATCAGATTTCACGGAGGAAGGCTGTGAAGAGAATCCCTTTGGACCAGGTGTTGACTACGGACTTGATGTTGCAAATCAGGGTGTGCCCGAGCTAGTGGAGATGACTCCGGAAGAGAAAGCAAAAGAAAACGTGGACACTGAAGAAGAGATTGAGTTTGGTCGCTCCAAGCAGAAGATGCGAGCCAAGATTCTTGAAATGGACCAGGCTCTTCTCAACGAGAGAGACACTAAGAGAGGCAAGATGCGGCCTTCGTTCGCGGATGATGGTCCTGCCATCCTCCCTCGCATCAGGCCCTCGAAGCATGAGTCTGATATGGATAGCACCCGATCAACACCTCCGCCTCGAGGGCTTGGTCGCGGTCTTAACTCAAATCGCAGAGGTGCACCCCTTAAGTATCAGATCTTTGAGGGCTCATCACCAGCGCATCATGTCAATGAGGGGGTTGTAGCAAGAAAGCCCCGTCCCCCAACAGCGCATCAACTTGCTGTTGAGCGGAATCGGAGCCAACGAGTCGAGTATATTCTTGACCGGGGTCTTCGTCGCCAGCATCACAAGAGTCGAAAACTCAGGCGGCAAGATGGTGCCGTTTTCAGAGCCTACCAAAGACTCCAAGCTCAGGAAGATCCGTTTGAAGACAGCGATGATGAAACCTCAACTCCTCGAAACCTAACATATGGAGACAAGGCTCCTGGGTCATTTAGGGAGAAGGGCGTAGGGGGTCTTTGCCTTCTTACAGAGGAGAAGGATGATTTTGGAGAAGAAGTCAGTGCCTACGCGGGCGCGTTGAGAAGGGCGACAAGACGTCTGGCTCGTTGGGGGCCACGGTCCTCGGAGCTGGGTGTCATCGCTCCAATCAAGCGACCCAGACCAAAAAAGCCGGAAGAGGACGACCCAGACCTAGATCTGGATGACGATATGGACAAGCAGAATGGCGACCTGAATGGCGATGCCAATGGTGATGTTACGCTAGGAGACGTCACAGTGGGAGACATGACGGCTGGCGACATAACTATGGGCGACGTTACAATGGATGATGTCGAAATTGAAGATCAAACAGCTCTTCACGATGACGAAGATGCGGATGATGCCGACCGGACAGAGGTTATGGGAGATTCAGACGTGGATTAGAGGCCAATAGAAAGATGGCATTGTAACTCTATTTGAAAGGTATGAGGGAAAGGTTAGCGATTTACAGGACCTATCGCGGCAGGATTGGGATTGGAGTTGGTTTTCTATGCTATTTCCCTAGTTTTGAGGTGTAATTGTACGGCGTTGACAGAACCACGTATATACAGAGGTCACGGTGAGAGATAATGAGGAAAAGCTGTGCTCTTTCCTTTGATGGGTTGCAAAAATAGCCAATAGATTCATATGTTTACGAGGCAGGATGAAAGGCCTGACAGTTGCGAATACAAATACGAAAACGAAGCTATGAGCTGGCAAATAAAATTCACATGGGTGCCAAGACTAAAAAATTGCGGTCGGAAACGCGATGCGGAACGGGCAAGGGATTGATCATTTGACGGGCTAATCCCGGGGCCGGGCGGCTCAGGGTCCAGCTCCGGATGGCTTATTAAGTTAATTTCCGGGGCTCAACAGAAATTGTGAACTAATAACCCCTTCACGCCATTGACTTATGACTTATTCCTTTCAACTTGTTCAACTTTGACCATCAACACAATGGCAAAGAACAAGTCAAAGTCAAAGTCCTCTGCGACCGCCGCGTCGCAAGGCAGTGGCCTCAACAAGCTCCTCTTGGTTCTCGGTCTCCTCACTGCTCTCCTGAGCTCTGTCGTCTACTTTGTCGAACAGAACCTTAACCAGTTCTACATCTTCGACCTCGATCACCTCGACGATCTTTCTAAGCGAGCTATCGCTAAGCATGGAGAGGACACTCGATCCGTTGTGCAGTACATCGTCACGGAGCTTAACGAGAAGGTTCCTGAGCACATCAACCTCAAGGAGGAATGGGTCTTTAACAACGCTGGAGGTGCTATGGGTGCCATGTACATCATCCATGCCAGTGTTACCGAGTACCTGATCATCTTTGGTATGTTTCTCTGCTGCAATTGCACATCAATCTAACATTTAAACAGGTACTGCCATTGGTACTGAGGGCCATACTGGTCGCCATACCGCCGACGACTACTTCCACATCCTTTCTGGAACTCAGCTGGCTTATGTCCCTGGCGAGTATAAGCCTGAGGTGTACCCCGCCGGCAGCATCCACCACCTTCGCCGCGGCGATGTCAAGCAATACAAGATGCCCGAGAGCTGCTTTGCGCTCGAATACGCTCGCGGCTGGATCCCTCCCATGCTCTTCTTTGGCTTTGCCGATGGCCTTTCCAGCACCCTCGACTTTCCTACACTATGGGATACTACTCGTATCACTGGTCGGGAGATGATCAAAAACCTGATCAAGGGCAAGCTGTAAAGGAAAATTTTGGGTCTTGTGAGGACGGAATGGTCTTATAGATTGGAAGGAATTGGATTTATATCACTTTGGCAGCCTAAAATAGTATAGAGCTGGATGTGAAAAAATGCCTTGGTCGCGGCTGTACCATCATAGATATCTCTCATCGGAAATATACCCGTTAGAATGAATTCACATCTGGATCCTGCAGTTGATTCACATGTCATTCTCAATTATGCGACTATCAAAGCCATGGATTGCATGCACTTTGAACTACTCAATAGTGTTTGCAAAGTGCAGGATACTCTCTGACTTCTGAGGGAGAATCTCAACTCCCTGGCCACCTCCCTTTCTCTTCACGTCTTAAGCTATAGTGTTCTTGGATTTTAAAGCTTGAGCATGGGAAAGGCCTTGGGTTCTCATGACTTATCCAGCTCTTCTCACGGCTTCTTCGCAGGATGGCGTTTTATTTTCATAGCCCAGCAATGCCCTGGCTTAACAAGTTCTATACTCACATCCATCTCGCAGCTACCAACATTGAGCCGCCACGATCCAGATATTGAAATACTACTGATCGGATCGAAAAACGTTTGGATAAATTCTTAATCTTATATGTTTATAAGTGAGTATATGGCATATCGCAGAAAGACGTAAAATAAATGTATATGCCATGTCCTAGGAGCTCGGTTGGTTCATTGTCCTGTCCTCCGCCTGATAATCAGCTTTCCTCAGCTCTGCAGGCTTGTTCATCGGATCAGTAACAGACATCCAATACACGCTTGAGACAAGGCATACGGTGTGATTACCTTGTCCGTATGCCCTGCAGCAAGTTAGTTCCTTAGCGACGCAGAATTCCATGATCAAACTTGCCTACGACTTATCCACACTTTTTGCCTCTAAAAGAACTACAGCACTCGCAACGGGCTCTCGGTTTCGTGAATCCTAAATGCATTGTCCTCTCCTGGCAAGGGGAGGTTAGAAACCCAAGACCTTAATCCTAAGTGACAAAAATACTTTATAAAAGTTTAGGATTACTTAGGATGAAATTTGACTACCTAGGGAGTTTATTTTTGCCCCCTGATTTGAAGTGTCTTTTTGCTCCCTTGCCTTGCCACACTCCTGACGGACATCGGCGTTTCCAGCAGCCAACCACTCCTTCTAGAGTGCCTTTCGACGGTCGTTTCCTTGGGCCGTTTGCTCGCGCTTGCGCTTTGTCGGAGTAACAGGAAGGTTGTCCTTGAATGTTCCGATAGGAGTTGATGTCTGGCTTAGTTTCTTTGGGACAAGCACTGGGAAAGAGACGTATTCATCATCAGAATCCTAGAGGTTGAAAACTCGCTCGAAAAAGGAGTGTTGTAACGCAGCAGAGATGACCTGACTTTTACCAACACTTGATGGGCGCGCAATGCACCACTCTTGAAGAAGATCGTTAAAACTGAGCTTTTCCAGTAGTGCAAGGCTACTCGCGGAAATGATTATCTCGCCAGCGACTCGGCTAGCGGTAACTTCGGTATCGGCAGCTATCTGGACTGCAGTGGGAGGATCGGTGGAGGCGTTAATCACACATGTTGTTGGAGACAAGACGAGAAGAGTTGTATTTTTATTTATATATTAACTATGATAGCATCAAATGACTGTGGAGGCATATACGTGCATTTTCTATAACCAGAAGAATGATGTATAATGTGGGCTGTTCATCGCTGAACCAAGCTAAGCACTTGAATGTCGAAAGTAAAGCCTGGTGTGAAGGGAGTGACAGCACTCTTCTAGAGTACTAATATTAATTAAGGAAAAGAATATATATAAGTAATGAGATATAAAAGTGGGTCAAAGAAGAAGAAAATTATAAATCTTGTTAGAAATTATACATATTTTTTCTTAAATAAAATTGAAATTTTAATTCCTAGAAGACCAGCTCTTTCTTCTATCAGCCTCGAGGTTAGGGTATCTTCATCTTTGTTTAATCCAATCCAAGGCCAATGTTTCCCCTTGGCTCTAGGTTACCTACTTTGTCTATGTGGGGATAGGACAGGAAACACGTAGGTACGTGGTTCCTGTTATGAAAGTACGGAACAGAAAATGTCAAAAGGCAAAACCGGATATTCATACAGAGCCTATTGAGACTATATCTCAACAAAAACGTACAGAATTTACACCCTATATAATCTCAACCGCTTACATAAGGTAGTAAGTATAAACTCAAGGTGGATCAACATCTCCTGAAGGTCGCCATCAACCTATTCATCAACTCTCTTGTTCCCCAAAGGAGCCTCCTCATCAGCGGTTGCACCAGCGTGGCCCTCGGGGAGGGCGTTGAGATCATCTTCGTGAATATCGAGGCTTTTGAATTGCAGCCAGAAGCAGGATCCGGCAATTACAGCGAGGATTGCGACGACACCGTAGTTCCAAACAAGAAGAGGATCGGCAGCAAGACCAACCAGAGCCTGTCCAAGAGCAGCTGAGAAAGCTGTCATGAAAAGTGCAACAGCCTGGACCATAGAACGCATGTTCTTGGGAGCCTTAGAAAAGGCATACTCAAGAGAAGTGATAGAGGCGAACACTTCAGACAGAGCGATGAGAACATAACTTCCAGTCTGGGCCCAAACGTTGATTTCCACCACTGGGCAATCTTCACCGGAAGCATACATCCCGCACTCGGACTTCTGGTAGATATAGTGCTGGACAACTGCAGCCCAGACCATGGCAGCAGCTCCAGTAAAGAAACCGGCCGTGATCTTCTTGATGGGGGTAAAGCGGAAACCAGCTTTTCTAAGAGCAGGATAAATAAAAAAGTCGTTAAGTGGAATGAAAATCAAGAGAGCAAAAGGATTGAGATTCGAGAGAATGTCGTTGGGAACGCCATGGCGCTGCATCACGGCGGCCTGGGAGATGAGGTTGTTGTTGACTATTACTTATGTTAGTTTCCACACAGTTAATATTAGCAACAGAACCAACGTACTCTGATTATAGCAGAGCCAGAAAATTGGGTACCAGCAGAAGACAGCGCATGCATTGAATCCTCGACTGAGCTCATCGACCCAGGCGTCGTCAAAAGTCATCCACTTAGGACGGGTCTCATTGCTGAAGTTTGAGGGCTTGACCTTCTCCCAAAAGTCATCCTTATGAAGATTTTTCCATGTAGTAAATGGATTGATGCTCCAGCAACCCTTCTGGGCGAGAAACCAAGTCTTGAGTGCCTGTCCCAGAACCGAGCCACCAGGGGGCCTTCGCGCGTACTTATTACGATTTAGCCACATAACTAAGGGACAAAGGCAGAGCATGAAGGTAGGCAGGGTGTAAGAGAGCCAAAAGCCGATTTCCTTCTCAGCCATCACCATCTGTCTCGTGTGTTAGTATCAGTTTGATCGAGAAATCTTCAATATCGACATCAAGCTTTAACACCAAACACCAACAACCTCACTTTCAGGATAAACAACGCAAAATACTCACAGTTACTTGACCGACCAAAGCCCCTACGTTAATTGAGAAATAGCTTGTTCGTCAGTTACAAGTTTTCAATCGTCTCGAGGCTACTTACAACCACATGTAAACCCGTTCAATAGTTACAGCAGGGTCGACAATGACACGCTCACCAGACTTGAGAGTCTTGACATGCATGTACTGCTCACCAAGTTGCTCAACAATAAGAGGATTCACGTTAGGTTTAAAGCCACCAGTACCGAAACCAATGACGATGATAGCAACGATCATGGCACCGAGCGCGCCACCTTGGTTGCCAATAACAGGGGGGATGGCAGAGATAATCAGGATGATATGGCCGATGATATCGATTCCGAGGGCCCAACTGATGGTTTTGTAACGACCCCAGTATTGATCAGCGATGTAGGCACCAAGAAGGGGCATGAAGTATTGCCAGAACTGGTTGAAGGTGGTGATTCCGGTCGAGGCACGCTGCTTCATTCCGAGAGCACCAGGTTGCTCAGGGTCGGCGCCAGTTGTTGAGCCCTCAGGCAGAGGCTGTTGAATGAAATTCGTAACTTTTTGGGTTAGTATGACTGAAATTTCGCTGTTGAGATTGATTGGAAACATACACACAACTGTACATCCATAGTATGCTAAGGCAAGTCAGCAAATGCATACAAACAAGAGCATCAGGTATCTTACAGAAACGTTCGCACAGCTCAATAAAAGCTATACTAAAAAGTTTCAGAGGAATCTTGTTAGGGACTCGTCTCAAAGTGTCGAGTTCCTCAGCAGTCGGAAACTGCCCATCTGGTGTAACACCAGTCGGGGTAACAGCTCCCGCATCTGCAGTGGCTGGTCGAGGGTCGGTGGCGATAGAGGCTCTCTTCTCGGCAGAGATTGAGGCTCGCTTCTCGTCAATGACTTCAGCGCGGAGGCCGGCCACAGTTATGGGCTCAGCGAGACTGTCTCCTGTAGGCGCCATAGTTGAATATTTGCTGACCTGTGGGATTGTAACGAACTGTGACAAGCTGTAACGCAATTCAACAAGAAGTTGGACACTCAAATGGATACATGTCACGGTGGGTGGCACTTTATATCTGTTGGAGAGTCGGCCAATGTTACCATAATGGACCTTGCACACCGGGTAACACCGAGGACGATCGACATTGAATGAGAGACCAGAGGCACTGGGGCAAAGCCAAGACGCCAGATCTGACGCGAACATACGAAAAACATATCTAGAAAGTCAGGAGGACGTACCTTAGACGCAAGGATGGCAGTGAAAGAAGAAGGTCGCAATTGCTACCTACTATAACAGGATTGATACCAGGAGCCTTAGGACAAGGGTGGAATTCCTTCTCATACCGCCAAGATTTCTCATGCAGCTTGATAATCGAGACGTCGTTTTATGGTCGCCAACGGAGTGAATAGAAATGCTGTTGGTTGGCTAAGTTGGATACCTTACTGTCTAAACGTTCCATGCTACAAGGAGGTTGAACCTTTGCAGTATACTAGTCTCACATTCACTTGACAAGGGGAAAAAGGTCTTAGTGGTGCTTTTTAGCTTGCCAATGCTAGCCAATGTTCGGAAATTTTATATCTGCATCTAGGCAATGTTTAAAGCGCCACCTATGTAAGGTATATAAGCTAATGTTTTAAGCACAAAAATCGCAAGATTTCGCCAACATACTCACAACACGTATTCGACACTCGCCCCTCATGGACTGGAAGCATTTTTGCAAAAGACCAGAGTGTTGAGATATTGGTGCCTTCGACTTGGCAAACCGTATAGTCCTTATCTGTGGAACCCTAGTTAGGATATGGTCCCGGCAATGTAACATAAAAGTCATGGAGCTAAACTCGGTATGCAACTGAAGCACCCAAAACGTTCCTGATTAGCCAGCCTACAGCCGTCCCGTGATAACGAGGGTGCCAAGACTGAGTCTGGAGCTAGGCACTGGTGGTTGTTGCTGAATCTTGGCATAAGAAGATCCATGGAACTTTAAGAACTTTTGTAAGTCTGGGCATGATAAACACGGGATAGATAAAGTAGGGGATGGTTGAGGGATGTTTGCGTGTTGCTGTTGGTTTAAGGTTTCTGGTCGGCGATTACTTGGGATACCTAATTAAGTAGCACGTAATGATAAGGGCTCGTACCAACGGGATACGAAAATTGCTCGATAGCACAGTGCCGTATCGCGAAGACAATCCTTAAGGAATTACTAATAAGTAGTCGATATTGGCGTTATGGTAGTAGTTATTTACACAAAGTCATTTCCAGCGGCCAGTTTAAGCCAGCGTCGTCGAATCAATATATCTCTTGAAAGATACAACAACATCTCTTCTGCCCATCACCAAGGACATCAACCGCGTATTATCGACCTGGCCCTACCACGACACCATCTCCATCAGTGAGTCCAACCGTCCATGCTGTCGACTGCCACCTTCCTATTCCCGCCTAAGCGGCCCACACAAATATGATCCTTGACTACAGCTTAATTTAAGCTTCTTTTAATTGAGCAATGATTCGCAGCAATTTGATTGGACAGGATTAACACCCTCACACATTCACGACTTTCTGATTGCCAAGATCACTTCCGACATCATACATAGTAATCAAAGAAACAATAAGATTTGGCTATCAACTGTGTTTTTCTCAATATGGCAGTTGCGATATGGAAAATCGGGAAGCGGATATCATCGGATAATTGATGCATCGACAAGCCGAATGATTACATAATACAACAGCGGTTAGTTAGCGGCTTTCGTCGCAGATACTCAAATCATTACAAACACTATGACCTCGAATGGTCCACACGTGTTGCCCAGATTTGATAGCCGGGACTGAACGCCATATATGGTAAGTATGGCCTGTCGGATGCGACCGACAACTTGGCTGAGTTATCCCCTGATTTGGGGAGCATGTTGATACTAACTTTGTCAGAAGTCAGCCCGTCTGTATTATGCGACAGTGGCATCAAGGAAACCCCGAAAATAAACACATCTTCACATGGCGCTACTAAAAGCCTATCTTCCAGGACGAGTCGGCATATCAAATTGTACGTCTTGCATCTCGCATGAGTTGTCCCGGAAGTCTAGGATGTACCGCCATACATAGCTGCTTTGATGACTCGACCTTGACGACTTTCTGAGAGCGTTCCGAGGTTTGTGAGCCAATCCTCAAACAGCTAGGTTCGGTGACACAAAATGAAGGTCCGGGAAAGTCCCATCGACTACAAGAATCATTAGCACTGGAGCCCTCATGGATCACGGCCATGCGTTCCAGACATCATCCAACAATATTATCGACCAGATCTCGAACCAAATTTCAGTATCCTTTCAATATTTAGGTTCACCATGGGCACTCCTACTGTATAGCAGCATACTCTTGTTCTTGGGGGCGATGCCAGGCGCCAGCACATAGCTAGCACTGGATGCTGAGCTATCAACAGCAGGTGAGAATTGGAGTATGAATTAATATTCTACTAAATAATATCGCAAGCCCGGAATGTTTGTTATTCGTACCTTAATCGGTTCAAGCCCCGAGACCTTATTACAGATGCCAGAATGCATGATGTCTGGGTCAGCTGGGGAAACGCTGATGCATGTGGAAATCCTGCTTGCCAGGAACCAAGAACCCCCAGAAATGCGAGAACATTCCCCTTCTGGGGCATGGATATGCGGTGCCCAGGATGTTACCAACACTTGACAAAGTACGGCAAAGACAAACAATGAGCCTAAGTATGGGGCAAACGGCAGCTAGCCATCAGAAGTGGATTGAGGAGGGACATGATGTCTATGGAACATGCAGTGCCCCTAGGCCCGCTAATAGCGCACTTGCAGGATGGAAAGGTTGGAAGGCGGCATCTAAGTGCCCAGCTTGCGCTCGCCAGCCGACCAAGAAAGAAGATGACGAATGGATGGAGGTTTACGGGGACATATGCGCTATATGTGGCGTAGACCGCCAGTATACAATTCGTATCACAGGTCGGGCGGAGAAGAGGAGATGTCAAGCTTGTGCTCTCTTTCGGACAAGGAAGTAACGGGACAAGACGTCCGATCAGGTAGATGAAGGCACCTCGGCACTCCATGATGAGTGGTTGGAGGAGGGAAACGAAAATGTTTGTCAGAACTGCGGTTCAAATAGAGGGGGGGGATGAGTTATCTGGATACCGCGATAGGATGAGATGTTGGAACTGTCGTGGTGATGTAAGAGTTCGTGGTGGCCGTGGAGGGGGAAGTG